>JANHAO010009324.1:0-18493 GCA_026873985.1 Saraca asoca
TTTTGTTTGGATAACTATATGATTATTGCTTAATGATTAACTTAGGAAGAGGATAGGAAAACTAAGCAATTTTATCAAGCTTTTGGTAGATTGTTTTGCTGGCTAAATCTATGCTACTTAGGATAGATTTATTAATCATTTTAAGCTTCTTATTATGGTTAGCAATAATTGAATGCATGATTAGTGATTTAGGAAGCATTGGTCTCAAATTTAGCTAGTTCCTTGGCTGGTTGTTATTTCTTATTGTTATAGTTTCTGCATGCATGATAGTTGTAGTTTAGCTTCGTTTAATTTCATCCAAACCCCCCTCCCAATTTGCATCTCCTAATTAGATTGATAACATCCATAAATGATCTTTGGGTTTGACCTGGTGTTGCTCTATGCTACAAGTAGAGTAGAGTAATCCGATTTTATAAATTACTAATTTGATTCAGCCTCGACAAGCGCATCAACTGTATGGGTCATGTGGAGTGTCTAGGTTAGGTGTCCTGAATAGGCTATTAAGGTTGTGTAGGCTGTGGAGGAGATGGGTAGGTACCAGACACCTTTTGTGTGTCCCAAACTCTTTGACATCTCAACTTAAGCATTTCTGCAAAATAGATTGTAAAAGAAAATAAAAAACAAACTGATACAAATCCATGTAATACAAGTCCATGAAAATTCATTTTATTGCATATGGTATATTGGTATTACCTATATGACAAGTACATAGAGTGTCAAGGGGATGTAGTTGCAGAGAAACTATTCGACAAACCTAGAAAAATAATTCAAATGAAAGAACCTACACCAATAATAAGTTGTATACAGACAATCATTTTTAACAAATGATGCAACTAGAATTTATAGGCTTATTAAAAATAGTTAGAATTTGTAGAGATCCCAGTTGGTGGTAGCAAGAAATACCTTTTACCAACATCAAAATGCTAGCAAAGAAAGCAAAAAAATTCACAAGCAGCAATATCAAACTAGTCACAAAAATAAACCAAGAGAGTACAACCATTAATAGTAGAATAACTCTGATATAATAGCAGAATAGCCTTTTATGAACATGGAAAAAAAATTCTTTTTGATCTTCTTTCTAGCTCTACAAGGCTTAAAAAGGTAACGAAACGAGCTAATGAACCTAGCAATATTGCAGATAGCAAAGCAATGAGAAGTATGAGGAGAATTGAGGATTTTTGAACTCTCATAATTAAAATATGTATATATATATGAAATAGGTTAATATAAATTAAATAAGAATATAAAATAATAAATCTCAAGTTCATGTCCAATACAAATGCATAGAAGCTTGTATCCGGCGTTGGTTAAGGATACATTGTGTTTGATGTCAGATTTAATCAGTTTGGTGTCAGTTTTAACGTTTATATCTTATACACATACACTAGAAGCTTTTATTCTACTTAACCATTTTGAGGACACATTTAATCAGCTTGGTGTTAGTGAATCCATATCTCTTTCACATCATTCTATAAACTCAAGAACTGATTAGTGCAAGGCACAACTTCATTAAGTTATGAAATGCATGAATCTCCAAAGTGAACAGAACAAAACAAGAAAATAGAGGGCCAACATCTTCCATAGCTGTAAATATATATTGTAATGCATTTTGTTGGTAGAGGAAAAATTATGTTCTTATTTTCACATGATTGAGGGTCTTCTCATCAGGTGTGAGAGTGAAGACATGTGATTAGCATTATCGTGAAAAAAATACACTCATAAGTCATAGCTAATTAAATGTATGAATGTGTTTCTTTTTACTTGCCAAAGAAAAAGAAAACTAACTATATAAATATTACTTACTGGATTGATAGGTTTTTGGGGGGTTATCTGGGTTAATACTGGACTTGCACCTTGAAGATTTAAGCCCAACATGATTTTTTTTTAACACTCATCACATTCTCTTTTAAGTAAAAACCCTCCATGGCTCTACACTTTGGCATCATTTCATATTTCCTTCCTCTTTAAGTAATTCAAAGATTCATAAAAATAAACTCCCCATCTTTCATTCAAAAGAAAAATAAAAACTTAAAAGGACAGAGCAAATATTTATATATATTAATTATCAAGGACACTTCAATCATCTCTCTCCTTTGGCTAAGTTTGTCTCTCACTCACTTACCTAATACCCATATTTTAAAAAAACATCCCTTCAAAATCGATCAAAAAGATGGACTTGTAATATATTATTATGATGACCTATGTGTGATGATAATTCATGAAAAGATCTCAGTTGCTTCCTTGAGGTAGGTTGAAACCCCTTAAATAATCCATCCATCTTATCAGTAAAACCAATTTCTAGAATAATAATAATAATTATTTTTATTAAAATAAATTGAAAGTATATATATTTGTTGACGATGGATTTTGGTTCTAACCCAAACTCTAGTCGACGGAGGATTCTTTTGGGATTTCAAGCTGTTGGCTGGTTCAAAGATAGGAAATCAGCAAAGTGAACCAAAAAGGAGGGAAGAGCAGTGGAAAAACAAAAAGTTTTTAATGTAGTTTAGCCAAATCCAGATAAAATCAGACCCTTATTCAAAGTACTTATGCAAAACAACTCATTTAACTATATATAGGTAAGGCCTCAATGAGCACATTTATAAATGGAAATAACTTCTGTCAAGGAAACCAACTTATAGACAAAATGATAAAACAATGAGGCACAAAAATACTCAATGAAATTTAGTAGTTGTTATGGGCGTTATTCAGATACGAAATTTGGGCTGGATCGTTTACCAGGGGAAGCATAATTAGCGAGGATTGAAGCCCAGATAAGAATCCTATGCCACTGAACGAGGACCCCAGACCATAAGCAGAAACTATGGACATCTCAGCGGGTCGCAGGAAGGAAGAAGTGATCCACCCAGGGAGTCTAAATGCTCGACGACCGAGACCGTTGCCTTCAGATAGCAACTCAACAAGGAAGAAGAAGATCACTCGAAACTCCCAACTCGCTCAGCCCCTGATCTCCTCAACTTGCTCATGGCCAACAGACACTCGTACTAAACCCAGTCAGCAATCAAAAATATATCTCCAAATCTAACAGCTCAGACCTCGAGATTACACATCAGCTCCCTAAAAGTCAGACAATGATTTACCCAGCATTAATTGCCCAATGGCAAGCATTTAATGTCCTGAATGGCAAAGGTAATCATTTTACTGATCGAAGAATTACATTTATAACCTTCTCCCTTGCTACAAATAGAAGAGGGGAACCATCGTAAAGGAGGGAAGATACATGCAAGAATTCTACTGGTTTAGAGAAATGTAGTTTTACTAATGGAAGCTGTGAATATAGAGAAGAAACACACTGCTTGCTGTAAAAAAGCTTTATAGCTGTTGTAACCTGACTCTGTAAAGATCTCTTATAGAAGAACAGAAATGCAACGTGGACGTAAGGGCTAAAGACTGGCTTTAGCCGAATCATGATAAATTCCTGTTGTCATTGTTATTCTTCCTTTTTTCCCGATTTTTCCTACCATTTCTTCTTTTCTTTAACTTGCAGTCAGGGGTGTTATTGAACTAAAACCAGTTGACCGGATTTTGGTGTCAACATTTTGGCACTAGAAGGAGGGGCCCCACTATATAATCCCCATTTTTTATCTTTGATAAGCCGCCTCGAAAGCAACGGCAAGGGGAAAGACCATTATGAGTAATGAAGCTCCCGTCGACCGACCGGAAGGCTAGATACAATAGTAAAATGCAATTGACCCTACGGCAACCCCTGATGCTGGTGCGATTCCTTTTGCCCACTACCAACTAACAATCTAGGAAGTTGGTGGTGTGCAGACTTGGCAACAACGTCAAGAAGCGCTCAACCGGCGTTAGGAGGCGTTGGAAAATACCATGAAAGAGCTGGCCGATGCAATCCAGGCATTGTCTCAAGTGGATGCTCAGGGCGCGTCGGGATAGGAGGAGCGACCACACCCAAAAATAAACATCGCCACTCGGGATCTCAACGTGATTAGCAAATCAAAGTCAAACACCACTGAACTTACTCACTTTACTCCTCTAACTCCCAATTAAGGTCTGAAGTCCATCGAACAAGGGAGGACGAGGAGGAAGAGAATGAAAAGAGCAATGCCTAGAGAGAGAGAGCTCGCTTCGAGGTGGAAGTTTCGACAGAACTGATAATGGCTGAGAAATAAATTGCAGCTCGTTCGATGGCAAACATAGCCAGGAACACAAAACTTCCAATCAATATTCTCGCTGGAAGCGGGAATGGAAGAGATGAAAGGTCTTCAATCATCGACTGAATTCTCGGGATCGAAATGTTGAGAAACTGTTCCAAAGAATAGAACGATTAGAAAAGAATTCTACCGCCTGAGGAAACCAAGAGACCCACGAAGAGAGGACTCCCCTCTCTCATCGAATCGAGACGGAGCCCCTTCCTCGCATATTCAAATTTCTGAACGTCCCCCTCTACAACCGGAATAATGATCCTTATAATCACTTGGATGCTTTTAACATCCAAATGGATCTGCAAACCTCCAACCCACTGGTGAAATGCTGAGTCTTCCCAGTAACACTTGGAGAAATACCACTGATGTGGTTTAGAAGTCTTCCGGCTTGCAGCATCAGGAGTTGGGAAGAATGCCAGACCAAGTTCCTCGACCAGTATAGGGCATTAAAGAGGCAACTCACCCCTTCTTGCTATTTGGCTTCAGTCTTCCAATGAAAAGATGAGTCACTCAAGGATTATATTGCAAGGTTCCGACAAGAGGTCAGAAATGTCGACAGCCCGTCGGACCAAAGTATTCTCACTGCAATCTCTGTCGGACTCCGTAATGACAGGAAACTGTAGGAAGACATATACAAGTCCCCTGTCAAAAAACTAGGCGAGTTCTATGAGCGGGCCACCAAGGAAGTCTGTTGGGAAGAGACTTTCGGCCCAAGAAAGCCGAAGAAGAAAGACGAAGTGGATACCTCCAAAAGAGGAAAAAAAAGTGGGAATGAGAATGACCAAGGAAGCCGAAAGGGTGGTTCGAGGGGTCAAACCATGGAAAAAGCCCGAGGTAAGCCGTATCAACCTCAATGCCGCTATGAGACCTATACCGTCTTGTCAGATGCATCGGACAGAATCTAAGTGATCGACGGAGAGGGATAACGAAGACTTTGGCTGGCCTAGGCCCATCGAGATCCTCATCGACAAGAGAAATCAGAACAGGTTCTGTGCCTACCATCACGAAATCAGACACAACACGTTAGATTGTTAGGCGCTGAAAGATGCCATCGAGGACCTGATCAAAAGAGGTCGTTTCGAGAATATGTGGTGAGAACTCCGGGATAGCAACCCCTACACTAACACACAACGTAGTGTCGCCAGACCCCTGAAAATGAGGAAGGACCCTCCGTGAGGACCATCTTCATCATACATGGTGGACCTCACATAGGTGGCACATCGAATCGATCATGCGATCGTTATGTGCGGGCAGCAGGGCGTGTCCTTCTCACCACCCACGCGCAAAATGATAAGCCAGCCAAAAAGGCAAAGACTACTACAGATGATATCTTGTTCATGAAAGAGGATGCATTAGGAGTTCATTTCCCACACAATGACACCATCGTTATACAAGCGTGAATCGACAATATGGAAGTAAGGAAGATAATGTTAGATACTGGAAGCTCCGTCAATGTGATGTATAAAGTATGTTTTGATTAGATCGATGTAAACACGGATCAAATGGGCCCATCGACAGAACCTCTTTATGGGTTCACCGGAGATGGAATACTTCCAGTAGGGAGAATTAAGCTCCCACTCACCATAAGAGACCCTAACCGACAAGCCACCACTATAGCAGATTTCTTGATTATAGATTGCCCTTTGACTTACAACGTGGTACTAGGGCAGCCTGCCATGAACGATTTTGACATGGTAACATCAACCATAACGCTTACCATAAAATTCTCTACTCCAAAGGAGTGGGATGCATCTGGGGAGAGCAGCAAGCAGCCTATCATTGCTACGAAGAAGTAGTTAAGCTCAGGGTACAAGGGAAAAAGGTGAATGTCGTTTCCAGGATAGATTCTCGCTCACTAAGCAAAAAAGAGGTCACTTACAACCTTGACCCCCGAGAGATGGATGCTAAACGAGCCACCGGGCCAGTTGAGGACCTGAAAAATGTGTGGCTAAGCGAGTTAGATAAGGAGAGGTGCTTGAAGATAGGAAAGTGACTGTCACCCAAAGTAAAGATGCAGCTGGGAAATTTTCTTAAGGAAAACACGGACATCTTCACCTGGAACCATGAAGATGTGGTAGGCATCAATCTGAGGATAATGTCACACCAATTGAACATTGATCCCCAGGCTAAGCCAGTATGCCAGAAAAGAAGATCGATGACCACTGAACACTACACGGCACTTAAAGAAGAGGTGGATAGACTTTTGGCTAACAATTTCATCAGGGAAACGTGGTACCCCACCTGGGTAGCCAATCCTATGCTCGTTAGGAAAAAGAATGGGAAATGGAGAACATGTATCGATTTCACAGACCTTAACAAAGCATGCCCAAAAGATAGCTTCCCCCTACCGAGGATAGATTAGCTTATGGATACGATCTCGGGGCATGAGCTCCCCAGCTTCATGGATGCCTACTCGGGATATAATCAAATTTTGATGGCCGCACAGGACGAAGAACATACCTCATTCATCACTGACCGCGGGCTATACTGCTATAAGGTGATACCCTTCAGACTCAAAAACGTAAGGGTAACTTATCAATGGTTAGTAAACAGAATGTTCCAAGAATAAATCAACAAAATAATAGAGGTATATGTGGATGAAATGCTTGTAAAATCCAAACAGCTCGTCGACCATGTCTGTGACCTGGATGAAATGTTCCAAATCTTGAGAAAGTATCAGATGAAGCTAAATCCACTTAAGTGTATGTTCAGTGTGACCTCAGGTAAATTTCTCAGCTTCATCATCGATAGTTGAGGGATTGAAGCCAATCCGGAAAAGATTAAGGCTCTTCTCAACATGTGCTCTCCCTCAGGTCCGAAAGACGTCTAAAGCTTGAATGGCCAAGTCGCTACCCTCAGTCGATTCATTTTAAAAGCCATCGACAAGTGTGTTCCTTTTTTCGACACCCTCAAGAAGGTGAGAAGGTTTGAATGGATCACAGAATTCGAGGTCACATTTAAGGAGCTTAAAGCTTATCTCGGTCAAGCACCTCTCCTTTCTAAGCCAAGGGAAGGTAAAAAATTGACTATGTATCTCAGAGTATCTCGGCACGTCTTGAGTGCAGTGTTGACACAAGAAGAGGGGGCTATCTAGCTCCCCATCTATTATATAAGTAAGAAGTTATTAAACGTGGAGACAAGGTATTCACCTATGGAAAAGATCACTTACTGCTTGGTCGTCACCTCAAGAAAGTTATGGCCCTACTTCCAAGCCCACAGCATTAGAGTTTTCACACAATACCCCTTGAGGCAAATCCTGCAAAAGATCGATGTTTCCGGATGACTACTTAAATAGGAAATAGAACTTGCTCAATACGACATTAAGTATAAGCCTAGGACGACTATCAAGGGGCAAGCGTTGGCTAATTTTATTACCGAATTCACATGACCTGTATAAGAAGAGGCAGAAGTCTCTGAAGCCCTATAGTGGGAGCTATTCGTTGACAGATCATCTAACGACCGAAATTCTGGCGTAGGAATACTCCTCGTCAGCCCAGAGGGGCACAAAATCTTTAGTGCCTTAAGATTCAGATTCCAAGCCTCAAATAACAAAGCCGAGCATAAGGCTTTATTGGTGGGCCTGCAGTTGGCCAGGGAAGTACAGGCCGTAAGGCTGAAAATATTTAGTGATTCACAACTCATTGTTTGTCAAGTGAACGGTGAGTATCAGGCTCGGGAGAAAAGGATGGTGAAGTATCTCCAAAAGGTTAGAGGGTTACTAGAATCCTTTCAACAATCCGAAATTATCCAGGTTCCGCAAGCTCAAAATGCTCATGTCAATGCTGTGGCTCGACTATCCACTACCAGTGATCTGAACCTCGTGGAGTCAATCCTGGTAGAACTCCTTTCATCCCCAAGTATTGAACACCAGGACAAAATTATGGCAATCACTGAAAAGCCTGATTCCTGGATGAATCCCATCATTGATTACCTGTTCTACCAGAAAATAAGCTTAAGGTACGACGCCTGTGAGCGTGTGTAGCCAAATATTGCATCTATGACAATGTTCTCTATAAGAGAGGGTTCTCAAGCCCCCTCCTGAGATGCATAGATGGCAAAGATTGCGACATCGTTTTAGAAGAAATCCATGTAGGACACTACGAAAATCATACTAAGGGGCTATCGTTGGCACAAAAAGCCCTTCGGCAAGGATTCTACTGACCAACTATGAAACAAGATGCAATGGATCTCGTTAAAAGATGTGATAAATGCTAAAGGTTCATGAGGGTACCCCGGGTTCCACCGGCCTACCTAAAGCAGATGACAAGTCCATGGCCATTTATGATCTGGGGAATAGATTGGACAGCTTCTAAAGGCACGAGGCAACTGTAAATACGCAATCATGGCGTAAACTACTTTACAAAGTGGGCAGAGGCAAAAGAGCTTGTCAAGATCTCATCTTCCAAAGTTTTGAATTTCGTTTGGAACAATATCATCTGTAGGTATGGGGTTCCTCAATAGATCATCACCGATAATGGGACCCAATTTACCAACAAACGATTCATCAAGTTTTGTAATAACTTTAAAATCTTTAAGAGCTTCACGTCTGTAGATCACCCTCAAAGTAACTGGTAGGTAGATGCCGTGAATAAAATCATCAAAAAGATCTTGAAAACAAGACTAAAAGCTAAGAAGTGAGTATGGGCGGATGAGCTACAGATAGTACTATGGTCTTATAGGACGACCCCTTACAGCTCCATGGGGGAAACCCCATTTTCGATGGTCTACGAAAGCGAAGCAATGATCCATGTAGAATTTGAAGTCGCGACCCAATGAAGAATTACCTTTGACTTAAAAGAAAACAACCGACTGCTCGCTGCGAGTTTGGACCTCGCAAAGGAAGCTAGGGAAAAAGCTAGCCTCAAAATCGTTGCCCATTAGCATCACGTCACGAGCTATTACAATCAAAAGGTGCAGGACCGACAATTCAGGTCGGGCGATCTTGTCTTGCATCTTGTCCTTTCGGGTGCCCAAAACCCTAGCGAAGGGACCTTTGGACCAAATTGGGAAGGCCCGTACCTGATAAAGAAGGCCATAAGTAACGGGGCTTATCATCTGGTGGACTTAAACGGAAATGAATTTCCTCGCTCTTGGAATGCCAGACATCTTCACCGTTACTACCAGTGAGTGTTCCAGCCTGTGGAAGAATCACCACATCAGAAATATGTGCTTAGGCTCTCGAAGGATAAAGTCTAAAGGGGACTTGGCATAAATTTTTGTAACAAAGTAATAGTTAATGGAGTATATTGTAATAAATGCAAAAATATAAATCTTGCACTGATTGAGCATTATAAACGTGAAAAAGAAATCCTGCTTCCATAGTGAAAATAGTTGTGTAGAGCACTTGCAGATCATTCCAAAAAAAAAAGGGAAGCCCTAAGTCTCTGTGGCATTGGGATGAGATTTAGAGAGGGGATCATTCGAGGCTTCTGCGGTTGAAGCAGCAATCTTGCCAGGAGAGGCCTTCGCCCCGACATCTCCCCCTTACCTGGAGAATCGACCCCAGCCGTATTCCTCTTAAAAAATTTCATAGCCTCCAAAGCCTACATACCAAAGAAAGAGAAATCCAACTTAGGATATCTCTCCCATAAGGTGAAGAAGAAAGCCTCACAGGTTTGCTGTTTTGACTCCCTCATCATAACTGCCACCTGTGAGGACATCTCTGCCTTCGTAATACAAAGTTCCTTTCGTGGCAATTCCAACTCTTTCTCAGCAAATTCAACCTGTTGATCTAGGGACCTCACTTTTTGCGTAACCTTCTCGGTGACCTTCTTAGCCGTCTCTAGCTCTGTGACCACCCCATCAAGGTCCATCTTGGCCTTCCTCAGGTCATTGGAGGCAAGGTCAAAGTTAACCTCGGCCTGCTTATGCCATGCTACCTCATCGGAAAGCACAGCCTCCATCTGTTCAACTTTCTCGTGCCATTTCAGGTTCTCGGCCACCGATGTTACAAGCTAGTCAATAAGAGAGGATTCCCTATCTTCTGCATCTCGGGCCACCTCTTCAATCTTCAACAATGTTAAAATACTCTACAAAAGTTAACCCGCAGAGTTTCAAAAATATGAAGCAAGTATGAAAGACTAGAAACAATTGTCGTTACCTACCATGAGACCATGAGGAGTAGCATGTCTTGCATCCTCCCCAGGGTGCAATCCTCGACCTCTAGCACCCCGATCTTTCATTTGGGTCCCAAGAGTGTGCCCATCCCCTCAACCAATGTCCAAGTGTATCGTTCAGTCTTAGAGCTAGGTTCAACTAGTGGAGGCACAGGCTCGACTTCTGGAATGTCATCTTCACGAAAGGTCATCTTCCTCTTCCCCTTATCGATCCTCTGCCTTTTCAAAGAAGGGCTGGAGGGAGTGACAGCCTTCTCTATGGCCACAGCCTCAGGCCAAGATATCGAGACTGACTCTTATAATAGGGCAGTGATGGGAGGTAAAGACTACTCAGTAACAGTAAGGTCCATACCACTTTCAAAAAGTGGGGGCTGGTCTGCGACAGGAGATGAAACGACCTCGGGGGCTAGAGGATTTTCCCTTCTAACATGAGACGGTGGTGTCCTCAGAATAAGCTCCATGATATTGTCGTAGTCGTCAAAATTGGCTGGCCTGACCTCCGACGATCGTCGAATCCCAACCATACTTGTAACCTCAATATCCAAAGGGGGCATGAGCCTGTACAGACAGAGTCGAGAGTCATTGAATTTGAAATCACACTCAAGGTCATTGGTCGACTGAAAGCTATCCAAGACTTCGAGCTCCCTGAACTACAAAGTAGGGTTTTTACCAATGCCAACTGCAAAAGAGCAGTAAGGGTGAGAATCAAGCTTTGACATCATAAAAGCATACACGCCCCCAATCAACATACCCGGGGTAAGAACAAAACCAAAATTCCTTAGATATCGCAGCGAGGGACAAGAAATATAAAACCAACGAGACTTGTAAGGCCCCGTATTGGATTTTCCTTTGGCCCCCCTTTGGCAGAATGCCTTTATGTCACGTCTTCCTAGCGAGAGGTAATAGAGCCTGTCCAACGTGCTTGCACATCTGAGATCATACAGATAACATAGGGTTTCAGGAGATGGCGACGGGAGACTATTGCCCATATAAATCAAGGCAAGGGAAATTAGTGATGTATAAGAATTTGGGGTAAGTTGAAAAGGACTAAGTTTTACTCTGTTCAAAAAATCAATGATAAATGGTGGGATGGGGAATCTAAGTCCCACGATGAGATGTGGGAGACTAATAGCAATAAAACTAGGAGGAGGGTGCGCGACATAATCGTCTATCACTGGGACCATGGCACTGCACCATTTGGGTATTCTATGAGGCCGAACAACAAGCTTAATGTCATGGAGTTGCATGGTGGAAGCATAAAACGTAAACACCTGGCACTCATGGCGCTCGCTCACTGCGGTACTAGGGCCTTCCGGAGGATCTGAATGGGTAACTAAGTCTGGAGCATCCCTTCTCTCACTCGGTGCCACATCGCCAGTTTGTCGCATAATCATTTCACTCGGGAGTGACTCAGATTCCTCTTCGTCATTATCCCCGACCAGGTGGTGGTGGTGTACAATACCCGATCGCATCTACAAAGGAAAAGATTGGTTAGGCTGCCACAAGCAAGCCATATCAAAAAAAAAAAAAACTAGCTACCCTTGGGTCATGCGCATTATAAGCCACCACACTAATTATTTAGACTCTGACGAGTGAAGGAGGAACAATTTTCAAACCCTGGAGTTCTTAAGGTTCAGACACAACACCTATGAACCCTATGAATGAGTGGTAACCTGGCCAAGTCAATTAGAAGCCCTAATCATGACTTGTTAGCCAGCCCCCTCTCCTCCCTCATAGAAATGTATGACTAAGTCTCTAAACCATCTGTCGTGATTATGAATGAAAAAAAAAAAGGGAACAGAAATGTACCATGATCTACAAAGATGGATACCCTGGTTGATTTGCAATGGATACCCACTGGCAGGAAGAAAAGATGAATCACGAACTGGGAGGGCTAAAAAGGAAAAAACGATCGACAAAGGTGGGTAATGGAGAGGCGGGCACGATGGAATATAGGCGGAGAACTCCAGAGCCCTAAAAAGTATTTTTCAAAATGGTGGAATGAGAGGGAGGAAGAACAAGGGCCTCAGTTTATAAATGGAATGGCCCAACTGTCAAATTTGAAGAGACCGTCACTCACCCACAATCTGATGGCTTGAAG
Organism: Saraca asoca; assembly: GCA_026873985.1. Classification (NCBI taxonomy): domain Eukaryota; kingdom Viridiplantae; phylum Streptophyta; class Magnoliopsida; order Fabales; family Fabaceae; genus Saraca; species Saraca asoca. The sequence continues at coordinate 12,402 of JANHAO010009324.1, forward strand.
GATGGAACCATTAATAAATGATGGGTCAGAAAGCGTGCACCAAAAGCAAGGAGGCAATTATGACCCTCCGCCATTAGAAAGACAAAAAGCCACACATGTAAAGATGTACAGAGAACTAAGCAGTTCGTCAGAATATCATGGGTCAGGAGCTCGATAAATTAACCTCACGTCCAAGTAATGTGCAAACAAGCGTAGAATTCTCGCGTGAGCCGCGTCCAAGTAATGTGCCTGCCCTGCATAGAATTCTTATGCGGAATGACCCTGCATCCAAGTAATGCGTGAAGAACGTAGAATTCTTGCGCAGGTCGGGGGCTCAATAAATTAACCTCGCATCCAACTAATGCACAAACAAGCATAGAATTCTTGTGCAAGTCATGTCCAAGTAATGTGCCTGCCCCGTACAAAATTCTTGTATGGAACGACCCTGCATCCAAGTAATGCGTGAAGAACATAGAATTCTTACGCAGGTCGGGGGCTCGATAAATTAACCTCATGTCCAAGTAATGCGCAAACAAGCGTAGAATTCTTGCGTGAGCCACGTCCAAGTAATGTGCCTGCCCCGCATAGAATTCTTGCATGGAACGACTCTGCGTCCAAGTAATACTTGAAGAACGTAGAATTCTTGCGCAGGTCGGGGGCTCGATAAATTAATCTCATGTCTAAGTAATGCGCAAGTAAGTGTAGAATTCTTGCATGAGCCACGTCCAAGTAATGTGCTTGCCCCATATAGAATTCTTGCATGGAATGGTCTTGCATCCAAGTAATGTGCTAGCCACACAGAATTCTTATGCAAATCAGGGGTGCAGAAATAATCTCACGTCTAAGTAATGTGCTAACCCCACACAAAATTCTTGTGCGTATTAGTTCAGGACTTCACGACCAGGCGGTGCTTCTGCCACATGAAGGACTCTCACACAAATGGACAAGGCCGATTTGTAGCATCGCATGGACATCGATCATGACTATCGTTGATGACCTGGTAAACGAACTCATATGACAAAGCCTGGCGCCAAATATAGAGACAGGAATGCAACTCCCAGGGCATAGAGCGAGCTACGAGTTAGGGGGCTTATGTTATAGGCGTTATTTGGATATGAAATTTGGGCTAGATCATGTGTTGGGGGAAGAGTAATCAGCCAGGATTGAAGCCCATATAAGAATCCTATACCATTGAACGAGGACCTCAGACCACAAGTAGAAATCACGAACATCTTGTCGGGTCATAGGAAGGAAGGCGCGATCCACGCAGGGAGTCTAAACCCTCGACAAGCGAAACCGTTGCCTTCGAACAGTGACCTAACAAGGAGGAAGAAGATCACTTGAAACTCCCCACTCGCTTAGCCTCCGATCTCCTTGACCTGCTCCCGGCTAATAGACACTCATACAAAACCCAGTCAGCAATCAAAAATATATCTCCAAATCTGACAGCTCAGACCTCGAGATTACACATCAGCTCTCCAGAAGTCTGACAATGATTTGCCCAGCATTAATTGCCCGGTGACAAGCATTTAATGTCCTGAACGGCAAAGGTAATCATTTTGTTGATCAAGGAATTACATTTGTAACCTTCCCTCTTGCTATAAATAGAAGAGGGGAACCATCGTAAAGGAGAGGAGATACATGCAAGAATTCTGTTGGTTTAGAGAAATTCAGTTTTACTAATGCAAGCTATGAATATAGAGAAGAAACACACTGCTTGTTGTAAAAAATCTTTATAGCTGTTGTAACCTGACTCTATAAAGATCTCTTATAGAAGAACAGAAATGCAACGTGCACACAGGGGCCAAAGACTGGCTTTAGTCAAACCACGATAAATTCTTATTGTCATTGTTATTCTTCCCTTTTTCTCAATTTTCCCTACCATTTCTTCTTTTCTTTAACTTGCAGTCAGGGGTGTTATTAAACTAAAACCAGTTGACCAGATTTTGGTGTCAACAGTAATAAAATAGAGCAAGGCAAAATCTCACACATCAACAAGAGCAAAGTAGATATTGCAATATAAAGTGTTGGAAAATAAGGAGAGTAAGGGTAAAAAGATTCAAGCACAAGATTTATAGTGGTTCCTCATTGAAAAAAGATTTTTAAGGTATATATCCTCTTCCAAGCTCGCAACTAAGCTTGAATCTACTATAAAATTAGGCCTTCCAAGTTTAAACAAGCACAAGGAGAAGCCTTTACAATAATTACTCAACCACAATTGAAATCCCCTTTAAGAATCTCAACCACTCACTCAGTAAGAAAAAATAAAGAGCTCAATCACTCTTTTAATCCTAAGTAAAGTTCACCCTTAAAAACCTAGATATATTTGAATGATATGAGAGAAATTTAAAAAATTCTGCAGTTTGGATTTACAAATTAAAGCTCATTAGATATGGAATCATTCAAATCTAGCTTATATCAAAGAATTTAAATCAAGAGTTAAAGCACAGATAAAAAAAGAATGTTGTCCTCTTAAGAATTAGGGATCTTATTTAGGAAATTATGTGAAAAAGGTATTTATAGTAAGTAAAAGTGTACATTAAAAAACTAGCTGCTATGTACAAAATTTGAATGTGCAATAATGATTGTGAATTTAAAAATTAAATTTTGATCAAAATCGTGACATTTAGATTTGAATGTATCAATTCGAAGCACAAAAAAACAATGTAAACTCTGATTTTGCTCATGAAAATTTCAAACCTTCAATAAATCCATAAATTTGTGCAATCAAAATTATGATTAGAATTCCAAAGATCAGTTTAGAAGGCAATGATTCAAATTGCAAAAAATTAGAACAAAATCCAATTCAAATCATAGACTAATGTAAACTTTTGGCCAATCCTAAGATGTTGCCACTCAGAATCACAAAAGCAAATGTAAACATCCGATTGAAATCATAAGGCAAGAACACTTGCCATGTTCTAGCAATCATGACCCCAAAATCAATTCAAACTCTCGATTCGACACTGGGGCTTGGAGATTAAAAAATAAATTTTGTAGATCATTTCAAAATCAATTTACTCCATTTTAAACTTTATAAACTAATCCAAAAACATAATTCCAAATTAAATGAATTTGATAAAACATTTAGAAACAAGTTGGAATGTTTTTTGTGAAAATATTTCAAAAACCTTTTGAGCAAAATCTTGAGGCAAACCTTCCAAAGGTAATTTAAAGAAATAAGTTAAATTTCAAGTCTTCAACCAAAAATCTAAGGCTATTCACAACAAATCCATTGAAAAAAATTAATTTAGCTTAGCCAACATCATTTGTTGTCACCAAAATACCAATTTTCTTAATTTAGAAAAATAGGGGGCTATAGATAATAATCTCTCCCTTTTGATGATGACAAACAATTTTGAGGATTAGAAAGGGACCAAACATACATTTAGAGCCTATAACACAATTCAGCAAGAAATATCAAAGCTTTCCCCCAAGATAACAACCTCTTTTATAGGCATGCAGCATTAAAATCCCAAAATAAACATAATATTCCCCCTTTTGACATATAAAAAAGAGTAAAGCAATAGATAAAGCTAATAATCAAAAACATGAATAACATTAAAAATGATCAAAAAACTTATCAATATCTAGAAAATATCTAATAGAATTATAAATTAGCCAAAGCTAAAAACAAGAATAATAGGGGAAAAGAGCTTAGGGAACAATTATAATTAAACAAGGCTAAAAACCAAAAGCATCTAGAGCAACCGCATCTTGAATTTCATTCGCTTATTCCTTTATAGTGTTCAATCGATAATAAAGGTCTCGAATATCTGTGTTTATATTCTCTTTAAAGGAATCAAGCCTTTTATTTATTTGCTGGTGAGACTATTCCATGGACCAAAAAATATGAGTTTGTTGAAGCTAAAGTTGCCTTAGGAGAGTTAGTTTCATTCTGAAAATATATAGATCATGAACTAGAACCAAAGCTAGAACCCAAAGCACCAAATCTCTTAGATGTTGATCCATCCCTCACCCACCTCCCATTTAAAAATCTTAGTTGCATCTAATGTAGGGTCTTCTTATTCATTGAGGTGGAGCCATCCACATTTTTAACTTCTTTTTCCAATGACAAAGGAACTTAGAAATGTGAAAACACTTCAGTGAGAATCATCCCATAAGCCAGGAAGCTTTGATTAGGCTTATGAAGAAGATGCCCATGTATAAAAGATAAGGTATGAGATGTTGATCTCTAGGCCTTTCTTCATGGCCCACATTAGAAAATTTTCATCTTCAATAATATTAGTGGAATTGGTGTGGCAAGAAAAAATTATCTTCACAATTGTGTAGTGAAGGAGACCATCCTTCACTGACAATTCGCTAATCATGAGCTTTCCGTTAATGACAATTGAAGTGGTGTTAGGAAAGAGCATTTTGATTATTTCTTCTTTTGAATACTCCTTCACATATTTGCTTGTAAAGAAACTTGTGACCCTCCTTCCATATCAAAGAGATTGGACAAGGTCTCCACAACCAAATTTATAGCCTTCTTTATAATAGATGTGGATACGTTTAGGTTAGCATAAAACATCCTAACTAGCTTAAGATAACATGGAGCATTATGACATACAAAATTCAATAACTTATACTTCTCTATCAAATCATGTAATTCGAGATGGATCTTCTTAAGAAATCTTTTATCCCAACATTATATAAGAGAGAAAGCTTTTTCTTTATATTTTGCATACCTCTCATAAGATTTTGGATTAAGGAAGACTTTATGGTCCTAACTGCGACAACAATACAATAAGCCTTCTTGTCACCAACTACCTTCTTTCTCTTCTTTGAACTAGTGGCAAAATCGTCAATCATGATAGATTTATGAAAAAAAAAAAAAAAAGAGAAGGTCATTTGGGAAGATTTAGGGGGTTTTGGAATTTTGGAAAAATTGAAAATTTTAATCAGTTAGATTCAAGGGAATAGGGTAGAAACTTTTTTTGTGAAGAGATATTTGAGTTTAATTGGTGAAATTTGATGAAAACTTAGAGAGAATGTGGTAAGGTCTAAGAAAAAATTGAGAAACTGGCTTGAAAAATGCATGTAAGCTTTATATGCTTTGTTCGCGATCAGAATTACGAGTTCACAATGCTTAAGTGATTCAAATCATGCGCATAATCACAAACACATGACTAAACAATCTCAACACCAATTTAAATCGTGAAGCTAGAGTTAGCTGACTGCTTTGAACCATGATTAGAATCGCATACCAAGCTAAGCAACTCAAAAGAATGTAGAATTTTTTTATTCGAATCACAAAAAGAAATGGAAACCTTGATTTGAATTGTAAACCACCACAATTCACCAAAAATTCAAAATTTCAGCACTTTCCCAAAAACAAAACATGAATATAGATCTTTAAGCCATAAAGTCAATCGAACACATGAAGAGTCCACAAAGAAAAACAACAATCCTACAAAAAGGAATTTTAGGGGGACTCTTGAATGCCTAAATTAGTATAAATTAAAAAAATAAAATCAAAATAGAGAATTTAATTGAAATTACTTGGAAAACAAAACAAATAAAGAAAATCAGATCAAGTAAGTTCATTATCCAAATGATTCCACATGCCTAATTCTCTTCTAATAAATATAAATCAATTTTCATCAAGAGGTTTTGTAACCGTGTTAGTAAATTGAAAAATGGTTTCAACAAATCAATTAGTAAAAGTTTAACTTTTTGTGATCTAAAATTTTAAAAAGAAGTTTAAGAAAAATATGGAAGGAAATTTTCTTTTAAACTAATTTTGAAAAAATCAAAGAATAATTTTTTTAAAAAAATTATATAAGCATATCTCCTTTCAAAATTTCCTTTATAAAAAAAAATACATTCCAAGCAGCTAGTTAGCATAACTCAAGTAAATATCATGAGAGGATATGCAATAGGGATAAAAAGAGATTAAAATTATCAAGTTTTCCCTATGTGCAATGGCAAGAGGCATACAACAATAATTAAGCACATTATCATTACAACCAAACATATTTTTCATGATTTTTTTCCAAGCGAACAAAGAAAAACTTAAACAAATAGTATCAAGCAATCCAATATATGTTAATTATTCATAAGAAGAAATAAGGATAGGGATACTCATTGATTGAAGTAATATGTGGAAC
>JANHAO010009325.1:0-18490 GCA_026873985.1 Saraca asoca
GAAAATAATCTAAATTAGATTTTGAAAATAAAAAGGATAAATAGGGTTGATGTGTTGGGATAGAACTTTAAGTCTTTATTTTTGTAAAGATAATGTTGATTTATTAGGATAAAGTTAAAAAAAATTTTCCTTATCTTATTAGGATAGTTTTGTCTATCAATATAGTTCATTTCAAGTTTCGTAACGTAATCAAAAGGTAACAAATAGAAATAAGCTAACAAGCTTGTGAGTTTAGATAGAGAGTTCCTTTGTATATTGAGTTAAAGTCATGATCCCTGGCTTTCATTCTGCTAATGCCTATAACTGTCAGAAGTTATATGATGCTGATAAGTTAGAGGATAGGAAAGAGAAAATTGATGACATTTACAATATAGCATTGGTCATATACCATATTGTTTATGATTGTCCCACATCGCAAGGTTTAGTTAGTTGTTGTATGTTTGTATAGAAAGTTGCAAAGATCATGCTCCCAAGTTTCTATAGCCTCAAATTAGGTGAAAGAATCCTAGAATTGATATCACAAGAAATGTTTAGTTAATTAAACCCAAGAATACAATCTTGTGTTGTAGGCTTTAGTTAGAATCCCTTGATACCAATCCCAATGGTCACTCAACTAATTTGAGGCTGTAGAAACTTACAAGTGCTGCTTCTACAACCTTCCATAAAAAAACACATAATTGCTAATTGAACCTCACAATATAGGGCAATCATAAACAAGGCATATAGCTAATACCTCATTGTAAATGTTATCAATCTTCCTTTTCCTTTCCTCTAGCTCATCAGGACCATACAGCTCCTGAAAGTCATAAGCAGTGATGAAATGGAAGCTAGGGCTTCAAAAAATATAACTTTATAGGAAATTCATGAACTTTAAAAGTTAAGGCATGTGTCATACCAAAACACACATATAAGGATGAAAATTCCATGATGATGACATTCATCATCGAAGTGTTATGACATCAAATTGTTATTTATCATGATCCACATAAAATGGATTAATCATAGATAAGGCTATCTGAAAAAAAATTAGGCTATGTTCAATATAATCAATTATGCATGTAAGCTTAACACCACTTACTCCTTAATATGCAAACAATCTATAGTCAGTCCTAGAGCCCATCCATCTTCTTCAAGTTCTAACAAAGTAATAAAATAAATATATAACATGAGTTAAGATATCTTACATCCAACAAATTGTAGTAGCACAACCTTGGTATGTAGTATTGATTTTTGCTTGTTGGGTTGTTCATGTTTCAATCTCCAATAACATTAGGAATAATTAACTATAATTACATATATAGATAGAATGTCTCATAAGATGCTTTATTTCATTATTTTCAATAATCAACATGACCAAATTATTTAACAAAGCCAATATCATAGCACCACTTATACATGGACTAAAAGCACATTCAATCTTCAATTATATCAATTTCTCTTTCATTAGAAATAATGTATTCATCTAACTTGGAAATTTTTTGTAATTTTTTGTTCTCCTAATCTAGTTTGCCTCTAAAGTGACTAACAATGTACATCAAATTGTTGAAATTATTTTTGCAAATTCACATCCTTATAAATTACTAAAAATTATGTACAATGTACCTATTATCCTAAATGAAGTAAAATCTTATTTTTCCACTTTAAAATATACCCTATCAACATATAACACAATATTATAAAAATAAAATTAATACAAACCTACTTGGAATAAGTAATAAGTAAAGTAAAAATTACTTCAAACTCCACACAAAACATAATAATCAATTCTAGAAATACGTCTAGAAAATTCAATCTACTATCTCAAATTTTCACATAAAAAATTTGAAAATAATTAGTCAAAATAAATTTACCTTTAATGGTGACCTTGAAAACTAGTAGAGATGGTTGGAAAATATGCTACACACAGTGGCTGGATAATGAGAATGAAGGAGGGGGAGGAGGAGGGTAGAGGGAGAAGAAAATGGCATATCTAGACACATGGGTTGTTGATATTTTGAGCTTTCCCATGGTGTTTCCCATAACAAATACTGGGAGAAAGAAAATGAAACATTGCGTTTCATGGTTTCCTATAGCTTTGCTCAAGAAATTCATGTTTTTAAGTTTTTTGTGGATTTTCCATGGTTTATAGACTATGAGAAAGTTCAAATTTTGCTTTTTTATGGCTTTAAAACATAGGAAATTGTGAAAAAATTTTAAAAAAAATGGAAATCTAGCATTCTGATATTTCCCACACCTTTTCCCATGATTTCCCATGATTTTGAAGTTGTGGAAATTCTACAGGAAATTCTTTGTTTTCTTGTAATGCATTGCATAAAGTAACGTGAAACTATTATTTGTCCTTAAGGCAATTTTATATACTTGCAATTTTGTAAAGAAATATGCCAAGTAACATTTCTTTTGAAACTGCTTATAATTTTAAAGATTCTGATCTAAGTAGAATTTTGCTTTCATTTGTAACAAGAAATGAAAAAAAGATAGATAAATGTAACATCTTGAAATTATCAACATTTATTGTGGCGAAAATGGTTTCCAGAAAAATTCAAAAAAGAAAATTCAAAATTTTTTGGAACTTTAAAATTATAAATTTTGAGTTATGAGAAAACTAGAAATAATAAAATTGATTATATGAATTTTATGAAACCCTTAGAAGATCAAAAAGTTGATCAAAAATGTTCAAGAAACAAAAATTGTAATTTTGAAATTCTATTTCCGGAACACTTCGAAAAATTTGAAACAAGGGTTACAAACATCAAATGAGCATAAAATTATAATCATTATGAAAGTACTTAATTTAACTAATTTATATTAAATTTTCATAAATTTTGGAAATCGATAAGTGTGTTAAATTTGAGCTCAAAATAGAAGAAATATGGAATTGGGAAGTGGTCAACCTGTAAATAGTAAAAAATTGACTTATTTTTTCTCAAAATACCCTCAGCCAACTTCCCTTCTTCTTTTCTTGGCTTCAGCCTAGAGGAAGTCATGCAGACTTCATTCTTCTTCCTTAACAAGCCTCTACTTTCTCTCTCTAAACCTACATTCTCTCACTCTGCAAGTAAGTTTCTTAACTCTTCTTATTATTTTCTCAAATTTTTACTGTCAAATCCCTTCATCTTTCTTTTCATTTTGACATTAAAATTATATTGATTCATTGAGTATAGCTCAAGATATAAATTTTTGAAATTTTCTATCACTATTTATGATATTGTTCAACCTATGAATTAATCCAGTTTTTCTGACAATTGGGAGCTCAAATTTGTTATATATAACTTTATTCATGATATAGGAATCATAATTTAATCATATACGATTATTTAATGAGAGAAATCTATGGAAAATGGATTAGAAGCTAATATGTTTTTATTTTTATTTTGAATAACATAGAAGATTTTAGTGAAATAATTGCAGTTTCTTATGTACAAGTTGTTGAGGTGAGTAATACTTACCATTTTAATGAATTATGACGTGATTCTTGCTTGAAATTTGTTGATTTATGGTGAAAACTAGTAAAAATGAGTTTTGTAATGATATGATGAAACTTGATGATTAAATGGATTGTTAAGATGATAATGAGTATGATGTTGAATTAGTTGAGTTTGTGTTTAAATTTATAAATTAAATTAATAAAATAAAAAGAAATATGTAAAAGTTGTTATTTAACCTAACAACCCAAGCATTTTCTACTTTCCAAGAAGTAGTATCTCCTGTAGAACTTTCTATGAACCAAACAACATTTAAATATTATTTTTACTTACTTTATTTCACACAAATTACATAATTTTAACGTTCATTTGTTATTATTTTCTTGAATGATTTTGTATATTTTGTTATTTAGAAGATTAAGTCAAACCTTTTTAAAACCACATTTTGTAAATTAGTATTAATAAAATATAAAGAGATAAAATGCTCTAATTATATATATCTCCAACATTTAAAATATTGTAAAATAATATTTAAAAATAATTGAATTCATATTTTTATATAATTAATATTGTAAAATAACATTTAAACACATGTTGCATGACTTCAACAAAATCAACTAATATCCTTTGAATTAAAATATTTTAGATATGTGTAAAATTATATGACATATAGTAATGATTAATGAGAATATTACATATCATAAAAGGATAATAATTAACTATATTTTGGAATAGGATTAAAGTATTATCTTTTTAAATCAAATCAAAATAAAAAACTATAGATAGTTTGTTTCTACCTATGCAATTTTCTATCCCTACATAATTACAAAATAATATTCTTTCATTAACTTTTGATGGTAGATTTAAAACACTAATAATAACAAACTCGTACTTGGTTTGGATTCCAGGACTATAACTCTAAATTTAATTTTAAAATAACTATATACTTCTATTGTAGGTATTTTGGGTACTAAATAAATGGACTAGTAAGAGCCTAGTAAGCAAGTCCAGTCGATAAGGACCCAGTTTGCTTGAGATTGAGGTCACTGGGCCAAAGTATCAGATTGCTAGGCACAAATTCAGATCACAAACCAAAGGTCAAAATAATAGCTCTAGCTCATTGATGATGAGTTATAGCTTGCAAATCATTAAACGCCTTCCCAACTACCATCCTGAAGCTCGCTATGGTCAAACCCAAGGAAGGACCCACTTGCATGGCTAACTTGTAGACATCAACTAGCAGAAATCAACTTGCAATTAATTTATCATTTTTCCTTTTTTGGAATATGTTAAGATTGTACACCCTAGCAACTATAAATAGGGGTTAAGATTATTGTACAAGGGAGAACTAACTAAAACAAAAAGAACCAGTTCTTAGGCTGAGAGAATCCCTAGAGAGAAATAGAAACTCTGCAAAAATAAGGAGAACTCAACAGATACAAAACTCTATCAATATAAATAGAGAAATACGATAACTATGGACATAAGGGTTGATTGACTTTAGCCAAACTACATTAAAAACTTCTAGTGTCCCTTCTCCCTGTTCTTCCTTTCCATCTCTTTTTCTATCTCCCTCTTTCTCTCCTTTACACTCACCAGATTGCAATTTGAGGTTTACTGACATTTTTTAGTTGATTGGATTTCACCATCAACATTTTGGTGCTAGAAGAAAGGCCCTGAATTATATTTTGGATAATTTTTCATCCAACCGTGATGGCCAGAGGAAGAACCACCAGGAGTTTAGACACTCCAATTGATCAGCCAGAAGATCACACAGAACAATAGTGAGAATCAATTCCTCCTGCGGTAAGCACTTCAGCCACTCCCACTATAGGAATTACCACTGGGTTACCCCTGATAGTCCACAGCTAGCCTGCTGTAATTGTTCCTTGGATTGATGAAGTGTAAAAATGGCACCAACGTTAAGAAACACTTGAAAACATAGTGAAAGAATTGGCTAAGGCGGTTAAAGTGCTAACACAAACACAAACCCTGGGCATATGAAAATGAGTTAAGGTCACTACACCTAAGGGAGTCCTTCAACCCACTAATTTGGTTTGCCCCTCCAACTCGCGGGCAAGATTAGAAATCTACCAATCACACAAGGATGATGGCAATCAATGACATGAAGGTTCATATTGAGCTAAAAGCTTGAACAAGACTAGCTGGGGGCATACCTCAGATCACTACTCCTATGACCAAGGAGGCCAAAAAAGCTAGCAGTCCTTTAGCCAGCAATCCAAGACACAAAACCCGATGGTAGAAGAGTTGCTCACAGGGTAAAACGGTTAGAGGAGCACCCTTGGACTCAGGATAATCGACACCACTATAAGGAGAGGACACCACTCACTAGAGAAATTAAGATAAAGCCTCTCCCTTACAAGTTTAAAATCCCCATGATCCCACTGTACAATAGGGATACTGATTCATACAACCACCTGATTGCATTCAATGTACAGATGGATCTTTAGACAACCAACCCCCTAGTTAAATGTTGCATCATCCTAGCTACACTAGAAGACATACCTCAAACATGGTTCAGGAATCTCCTAGCTTGTAGCATTGACAATTGGGAAAAGTACCAAAAAAGATTCATCAACCAGTATAAAGCATTAAAGCGATAGCTCATGTTATCCTTCCACCTCACAATGGTCTTTCAGTGGAAAGGTGAACCTTTGAAAGATTGTATCACTCAGTTCAGTCATAAGGTCGATAATGTAGAGAATCCATCCAAAGAAAGTGTCCTAATAGCAATCTCAGTGGGACTCCACAAGGATGGAAAGCTATATAAGAATATATACAAGTCTCCAGTAAGGAACCTGGGTGAGTTTTATGAACAAGCTACAAAATAGATTAGGTGGGAGGAGACCTTTGACCTAAAGAAGTCTAATCATAAGGACAAGGCAAATAGTTCCGATCAAAATAAAAAAAAGGAGTAATGATGGAAATAGCAAGGATAACTCTGATAACTGACCTGCAAAGAAGGCTAGGACTAAGCGACCTCAATGTCAAGGTCACCATAACATCTATGGCATTCTATTTGACACTCAAGATAGGATATTCGCAACAAAGAGAGAAAGAGAGGACTTTAGGAAACCTAAACCCCTAAGGACCCCCAACAGGCTCAGGGACACAAACAAGTTTTGTGCCTACCAAAATGAGGTTAGACACAATACTTTGGAATGCTAGGTGCTCAAAGATGTGATTAAGGATTTGATTAAGAGAGGTCATTTAAAAGACTATATGATGCAACTTACGGGGTAGTGACATCAGTAGCCCCAGTAACCACAACAATAATAGTTCTAGTGCTTCTAATTCTGTAGTAGTATTCAAAAATCAATAAAAGCACCTAAGTTTTTCCTCACATTCTTATGTCTATGTTTGCTGATTTTCAACAAAGTACTACATAGGAAAGCCCAAATTTGGACTACATTATCAATAATCCTGTACTTCACCCTATTCTCCCTAAGCTCGCAAGGCCAGTAATGGGACACTAGGTTTGAACTGGTAAGCCCACACATCATCAAGGAAGATTTGGGAATGGAGCTTATCGCTTAAGAAATGGAACTGAAGTACCATGAGCTTGGAATGCAGGACATCTGCATCTATATTCATATTCTTAATAAATTTCAGCTTGACCTTCTAATCCTAACTAAAAAAGCCAGATCCAAGGCTCATGACCCATTGAGCAACACAATTGATGTGGCACAACCCACTGAGCAACACGATTGTTGTGGCATAACCCACTAAACAACATAATTGATGTGGCATGACCCACTAAGCAACACAATTGCTATGGCATAACCCACTAAGCAACACAACTACTATGGCACAACCTACTAAGCAACATAATTGCTAAAATGCCACCTACTACTTGGCACCAAATTCATGTGAACTACTACTCAGAGGTGCATCATGCAACTTACAAAGCTCTCACCCTTCTAATTCGATGCTAACTGAGGCATAACTCTCATGGGACCAACTTGGGCACTCATCTCATACTAACTAAGGCATAATTTCCATGTGATCTACTGGTCATTCAACTTAGCACATATCCTTTTAAATTGTGCATTGCTAACAGAGGTCAATTAACTTACTGGGCATTCATTTTAACTAATGTTTTATTAAGTCATGGTTTGCAAGAACTCATTCATGTCAACTACATGTTATCATCTGCAACCTATTGAACATCTAATATAGCATACTTGGAAGAGTAAGGAAATAAAAAGTTCACTAAAAAACCTCACTCAATGAGGTGAATGTACATACAAAGATTCAAAAATACAACTCGAGATAAGCCTATGATGTCCTGAGAGGAAGGCCAGCTTCTAAAAGCTGAACCCGATGGGCAAGAGGATCAACATATAAGGCAAGCAAGCTATCCATCATTTGGTCTTCAACTAGGCTACTCTCAAACTTTTTCTTGTCCACCTCCCAAGCTAAGAGCTCATCCCTCAGTTTTATTACCCCTAGTGCATTCTAAGAAAGCAAACGATTTAGTCACCTTACAAGGAGGCAAAAGAATAAAGGTGAAAGAACTAAACTCACCACTAGCACCACGAGGGAATAAAATCTGTAAAAAACTTCCCAAGATCCTCAAGAGGAGATTGTCCATGGGAACTTCCTATACAGCAATCCATACACATCTTGAATTACCCTGCCTAAGACTCAAATCATTAACAACATGGAAACCTTTTTTCCTATTTCATAGGGTTTAGTGACCTGATGGGCTCATTGGTCAAGCCCCTATCAGGTCACTAAACCCTATGAAATAGGAAAAAAAAGGTTTCTCTCACCTTAAATAAATTCACTTAGCCTCATTATTAAATTTGGAAACTGATCAGCCACCCTCCATCTAACAATCTAATGAAAAATGAGGCTTAGTCATCGCCACATTAACGGCTATGGAAGAATGTACATTAAATGTGATAACAATAATTTGGGTTAGTATAGATAAAATGATGGGACAAAAGTTTGAACATTGGCATTGCAAGATTATAGTTGTCAGCTTTTACCAATAAACTACAACTTCCAATCCATGGGATGAATCGAAAGCTAGGGGCTAATATTGTGGGTATTTTTGGTACTGAACAAATGGACTGGTAAAAGCTCACTAAGCAAGTCCAACCAATAAGGACCCATTTTGCCCAAGATTGAGGTCGTTGGGCTAAAGGATTAGATTGCTAAGCACAAATTTAGATTGTAAACCAAAGGTCAAAATAGTAGCTCCAACTTGTTGATGAGGAACTATAGCTCATAAATTGCCAAACGCCTTCCCAACTGCCATCTTAAAGCTTGTTGTGGTTAAACCCAAGGAAGGATTAACTTGCATGGCCAACTTATAGAAATCAACTTGTAATTAATTTATTATTTTTCCTTTTTTGGAATACATTAAGATTGTATAACCCATCAACTATAAATAGGGGTTAAGATTATTGTACAAGGAAGAACTAATTGAAACAAAAAGAACTAGTTCTTAGACTGAGAGAATCCCTGGAAAGAAATAGAAACTCTGCAAAAATAAGGAGAACCCAATAGATACAAAAACTCTATCAATATAAATAGAAAAATAGAATAACCATGGATGTAGGGGTCAATTGACTTTAGCCAAATCACATTAACAACTTCTGGTATTTCCTCTCCCTATTCTTCCTCTCTATCTCCATCTCTCTCTCCTTTACATTCACCGGATTGCAGTTTAGGGTTTACTAAACTTTTCTAGTTAACCAAATTTCACCGTCAACAACTTCAAGTTTAGGTTAAGATTTATAGACATTCTCTTATATATTTTTTTTAATTTTACTAAATTCATATCGCTATTAATGCATCATAACTTTTTCTTACGAATGGTTTGAGAAAGTGACTATACATAATTTGATACGAAATTTTGTGGAAAAAAATCAAATATAATATAGAAGTTTTGTAATATAAATTTGAAGATTATGTGATTTATGTACTTTTTTTTATTTTGGAGATATTTTGATCATTTTAATATGGTTTATTTGTATAGTACAATTAAGAAAGTATATGACCACAATCCTTAAAGTTTTAGTTTCGTACCAGTATAAGATGACTCTTAGATTTCACTTAGAGTTATAAGAAAAGATTTTATGTCAGTTTATAAAAAATATGTCTATTTGTGTCATTTGTCTTTTAACTCTAAATGTTTTTTGAGTGTTTATCGAAGGTTCATCAAGAGGAGATCAAGCCTTGTTGAGTGCTCACTGCCACCAATTTAGAGATTGTTGACAGTAAAATTTGATCAGCCAGAAAAGTTTAGTAAACCCTAAACTACAATCTAGTGAGTGTAAAGGAGAGAGAGAGGGAGATAAAGAAAGAGATGGAGAGGAAGAATAGGGAGAGGGGACATCAAAAGTTTTTAACATGGTTTAGCTAAAGTCAATCATCCCCTACATCCACAGTTATCATATTTCTCTATTTATATTGATAGAGTTTTTGTGCTTGTTGGGTTCTCCCTATTTTTACAGAGTTTCTATTTCTCTCCGGGGATTCTCTCAGTCTAAGAATTTGTTCTTTTTATTTTAGTTAGTTCTCCCTTATATAATAATCTTAATCCTTATTTATAGTTGTTAAGGTATACAATCTTAACATATTCCAAAAAAGAGGAAATAATAAATTAATTGTAAGTTGATTTTTATCAGTTGATGTCTACAAGTTAGTCATGCAAGTTGGTTCCTCCTCGTGTTTAACCACAGCGAGTTTCAGGATGGTAGCCGGGAAGGCGTTTGACGATCTGCGAGCTATAGCTCATCATCAACGAGCTGGAGCTACTATTTTGACCTTTGGTCTGCAATCTAAATTTATGCCTAGTGATCTAATACTTTGACCTAGCAACCTCAATCTTGGGCAAATTAGGTCTTTATCGGTTGGATTACTTATTGGGCTTTTACCAGCCCATTTGTTCAATACCTACAACAAAGATCTTAGAAGAATATTTATTATGTATTAAGTGTATCTCAAATTTATTAAAATAGGGACATATTAACCAAAAATTGATAAGCATTTGCCCAATTATTCCAATAGATTAAGGCAAAGACTCTAGGTGGGCATATGTAATGATGAATAAAGGCACGTTGATCGATTATGTTGAGCTTCAACTTCAAAGAGTGCCAAAATGCAATATCATGTGCTGTTACCCGCTTTAGACAATTGCTTTTGGTCAAAACTTGCAATGGTACAAAACTATTAATTCACTAATATAATTTATCCTTATAAGTAAATATAAACCTAATTTTTAGCATTAGAGCAGTCTTCTACTTTTAAATTACCAAAGCCTCAAAAGTTAAAACCACCCATCAACATAGCATTAACAGTAATAGTCAAGCAATAAAAATAAAATATCACCAAATTATCCTAAGCATAACCAAAAAAAAAGTGTGTTAAAGAACAAGATGGCTAAATAAATGAAATAATAAGATATAGAGCTCTTTATCTCCAAGAATAAGATTTCCCATATATCGTTTTAATTCATGTCCTAAATTCATACTAAATTTATAAAAAGCTAAATAACATATTATTGCAGAAACTTAATTATATGTAAAATTTCTAAATATTATTTATACCTAAATTCATACAATAACCAAATAATGAGTTTGTCTTTTAGGGCATTTTTTACAATAAGATAATGCCTTTTGGATTAAAAAACGCATAGGCAACTTACCAAAGAGCCATGGTAACCTTACTTTATGACATGATGCATAAAGAAGTTAAGGTTTATGTTAATGATATAATCACAAAATCAAAAGAAGAAAAAGATCAGTTAAAGATTTAAGGAAATTATTTAAAAGGTTAAGAAAATCTTAGTTTAAACTAAATCCAACTAAATGCACATTCAGAGAAAGATTAGGGAAGCAATTGGGGTTTGAGGTTAGCCAACGAGGAATAGAAGTTGACCCTGATAAAGTTTACCATAGAAATGCTAACTCCCTGAATAGAAAGAAAAGTTTGAAGCTTTTTAGGAAAATTGAACTACATTGCAATATTTATATCTCAATTAGCAACCACTTGTCAGTTGATATTCAAATTATTGCACAAGAACCAAACTATTGAATAGAATGAAGACTATTGAGAGTCATTCAAGAAAATTGAGCAACATTTGCTAAAACTACCAATTTTGGTACCACCACACTTGGCAAATCTCTTATCATGTACTTGTCTATGCTTAAAGAGTCTATGAGCTATGTGTTAGGGCAACATGATGATTCGGGAAGAAAAGAGCAAGCTATATACTTAGGATAATTTGGTGATATTTTATTTTTATTGCTTGACTATTACTGTTATTGCATAAGTTATGAGGCCAAATACTCATTGCTAGAATGCACTTGTTATGCTTTAGCATGGACAACTCATCGCTTGAGGCAATACATGTTGTACTATACCACACGATTAATATCCAGGATGGATCCTATTAAGTATATCTTCAAGAAACTTGCTCTTACTAGTAGGATTGCAAGTGCTTTTGCTAGAATTCACTATTGTTTATGTCATTTAGAAGGCAATATAAGGTAGCATTCCTACTGAATTCTTAGCTAATAAACCTATTGAAGACTATGGATCAATGCAAAGTGAGTTTCCCAATGAAGATATTATGGCCTTATTTAGAAAGGAAGAACGCATTGAATGTGATACATGGAAGTTATTATTTGATGGGGCCTCTAATGTATTAGGGCATGGAATTGGTGTAGTGTTAATTTCCCCTAATGGAAACGTTATCCCACTCACTACCAAGCAATACTTTGATTGCACAAACAATATGGATGAGTATAAAGCTTGTACAATGGGTACTCTTGCAGTAATGGATTCACAAATCAAAACTTTAAAGTATATGGTGATTCAACATTAGTAATCCATCAATTAAATGGAGAATGGGAGACCCGAATGCGAAATTGATTCCCTACCATAAATACATAAATCAAGTTATGTATGTGTTTTGATGAAATCACATTTCATCATATTCCTCGAGAGGACCAGATGGCCCCTATTTTCCATGTTCAAAGTAAGTTACAATGATGAGAAGTATCTTATCAAGATTGAAAGGTGAAATTTTCAAGTATATTGCTCGACTGTTAAAGAGAAGCCAAACAGGAGGCTATGGTATCATGATATTAAAAGCTACATCAAAAGCTAAAGGCATCCATCATTAGTCTTAGAAAATGATAAAAGAACCATAAAAAGAATGGCAATGTGCATCTTTCTAAATGGAAAAGTGTTTTATAAAATAAATTTTGACATGATGTTAATAAGGTGTGTTAATGTCATGGAAGGAAAGAGGATCACCAAAGAAGCACAAAAGGGTTTTTGTGCATCATATGCAAATGGGCATGCTATGGCAAAAATAATTTAAGAGCATGATACTAGGCATCAATCACATAAGAAAATGTCATAAATGTCAAGTTTATGCTGATAAAATCCATGCACCTCTAATATCTCACAACACCATGGCCACTTTTAATATGGGGGAGCAGATTTTAAAGGTCCAATTGAACCAAAAGCTTTAAATGGTCATTGATTTATCTAGGCCACCATTTATTATTTTACAAAATGGGTCAAGGCTTCCTTTTATGCCAATGTGACCTGAAATATGGTGTTAAAATTCATTAAAGGAAATTTGATATGTCATTGACCAATCTAAACAACAAAATGATGGCAGAGTTGTGTAAACAGTTCAACATCAAGCACCAAAACTTAGTACCATATCACCCAAAGATGAATGGATCTATAGAAGCCGCCAATAAGAATCTTAAAAAAATAATTCAAAAGATAGCAATCATATATAGGGATTGACATAAAATGCTCTCTTTGCTTTACATGGTCTTCAAACATTTATTCACACATCAATCTCACTAGTCTATGAAATAGAGGCAGTACTTCCTATTAAAGTTGAAATACATTCCTTAACAGTTCTAGTGGAAGCATAATTGGAAGAAGCCGAATGGGTTCAGGCTTGCTATGACCAACAAAACCTTATTGAAGGAAAAACATTAATTGCATTGTGCCATAGCCAGCTTTGCTAAAAAAGGTTAATAAAGACACACACTAAAAAAGTGTGACCCTGTCACATCCAAGAAGGAGATTTGGTATTAAAAATGATGTTATTAGTCCAAAAAGATTTTTGAGGAAAATGGATTCCTAATTATGAGGGGCCCTACATCATGAAAAAGGCTTTCTCTGGTGGAGCATTGATCCTTATAGACAAGGATAATGAAGAATTACCACAACTTATTAATTCAAATAAAGTCAAAAGGTATTATGCTTAAAGTATATCTACCTCTCATCAATGAGGTTGAAGTATTCTTCTATGAAAAGTGAAGCAAAGTACATAGCATGCTTAGTAGAATAATAAAGCAAATGAAGTCTTTTTAAGAATTTGGTGGATGGCTCCTGTGATCAAACTTATCATGATTGGTCTCAAAATTTGTGGTGATAAGATGATATATAGGGGCAACTAATAACACTTATTGCATATTATTGAAAAGATTAAAATCACTAGTTTGGAATCCCTTGGAAAATACACTACATATGATATCTTTTGCCTACAAATGTTGAAGGATTTAGTTAAATAATTATCAATCTCTAATCTTTGTTTCAGCAATAGTATCTGTTGTTATTCCATTCCCCTTGCCCTTGATCATGTATCTTTATAGTAAGTGCACAACAGAAAATTAAAAACCATTTTTCATATCCACATGCATCTAGGATCACACAGTAGAGTAAATGAAGTAGACATGGTCCAATTGAACATTACAATAAACTAAAAATAATAATGAGACATTCTCAGCCCAGCACATGAGGAAGCATTTGATGGTGAAAGATTTGGATGGACATGATTGAAAAACCAAGACTTAGTAATGTTCATACATGACCCTACTAAAAAAAATATTCCAAATAGGTGGAAATGAAGTCTTCTTAAACTCAAGGAAATAAAACATTTTTCTCATGCATCACACTAAGCATGTTTACATTAAAACATCTTGGCACTATTTATATCATTGTTGTTAGATCAAACCTAGTTAAGTTAGGTTAAGTCTGTGTCAATCAAGGTCATTAATTTTTCATGTGCTCAAATCAAACTCAATTAAGCGGGGCCAAGCATGTGTTAACATAAGTCACTTAGTGTTCTTTTTGTTAAATCAAACCTAACCAAGCTAGTTTAAGCCTGTGAAAAGTGGATCTTTTACATTCCTATTATTGAACCAAATCTAGCATTGGCAGATTAAAACTCAATTATTTCCCTGACACCTTTATCGTAATCATTGAAGATTTCTTCTCTTTCTCTCTCTCATTGAATCCTTATCCTTTCTTCTCCAGTCATTTTAGCTTTATTTATCCTCTAACCTTTCTCATCTAACCTATCTCTCTCCTTGATTCCTTGCTTCTATCTTTCTCAAATATATCTGATCTTGCCTCAGGTCACCACCTAATCAACCACCACTTTTTCCCGCTCCTTCTTGGCAAAAGTGATTGGTGTACTTGGAAAAGGAACATTGTGTGCTATTGAGGACCAAAACATAAAAAAAATAATAAATAAAGAAATCTTCACCGACCTTATGGAGTCTATCAACATTCTTGGGAAAGCTTGGCTTTTGAAATATGATTAGGGTGCAAATGTGTGATTTGTTTATTCTAGCCATTTTCCTTGTCATTATAGTATTGTTTGAAAATATATTATTTTTTTATGTGTTGCCCAAAGCATTACAACCTTTGCCCCTAGTTAGTAGTCAATTAATAGGGGAAACTCTATCTTTTTTTTTTTGAAGAATGTATGAAAGAATATTATAAATAGTTATATGTGATTATTATTTACTTGTCCCTGCATTTTGTCCTCTATAAGTTCTATGCTAGGCCTGAGGGAGATCCTTTTGTATTGGTCTTCTTCACTAGTTACATGCCCAGAATCAGGGCATAACACTGGGTTGTTTACTTTTCTCCTTATTAAATCAAGCCTAGTCAAGCAGGGTCAAGCCTATGTCAATCCAAATCATTTACTCTCTTGTTGTTCATTTGAACCCAGCTAAACTAGGTCAAGCCTACACCAATCTAGGTCATCAATTTTACTTAATGTTAAATTGAACCTAGTCAAGCTAGGTCAAGCTTGTGTCAATCCAAATCGTTTACTCTCATAATGTTAAATCGAACTCGATCAGGCTAGATCAAGCCTATGTTAATCCAGATCATCAACTTTACCTACTGCTAAATTAAACATGATCAAGCTAAGTTAAGTTTATGTCAATCCAGGTCATTTACTCTCTTGCTGTTAAATTAACCCTAGTCAAGTTAAGTTGAGCCTGCATTATTCCAAGTCATTTATTTTGCTCACCATTGAATCGAACCTAGCCAAGTTGGTTTAAGCCTACTTTAATCTATGGTGTTTATTTTCTTATCATTAAATCAAATCCATAATACCTAGGTTGAGCCTATAAAAAAAGGGTCTTTTATACTCCTGTTGCTAAATCAAATCTAATATTGTGGGTCAAACCTCAATTATTTCTCTCTATCTATTCCCCTACGCACCAAAGATATGTTCCTTATTTAGCCTTTTATATCTACTAGCCCATTTCTTTTCTTGTTTAATTATCTTGGTTTCTCTCTCTCTTTCTCTCTTCATTTCTTTTTCATCCTTTGTTATGGGTGAAATTTGGATCATCTTTAATGGATTGACGAGCAACCTGAACACTAATTCTAGAAGCACTCAGGTCACTATGCCTTCAGTTCGCATTGCGAAGCGACCTCTTCATCTCAAGCTCATTCTTGGTAGGATGAGCTCGACCTCACCAATCTGAAGACAGACACTTCCAGACTGAAGGAATTGGCTAGCGAGGCGTGACTAGCAACCTAGGAGCCTGCTAGGTAGAAGACAAATTCACATTCTGCCTAGTAGACAATGGGGCCCACCTGCAGGAGGCAATCTGCAGTAGTCAAATTGCAGGATCTAGTTAATCTGTCCTATCTTGTACATTGAATACTGATGTAATAGATTTACTGTATATATAATTACAATTGTAACCTCATCTCTTCTATAAATATAGGAAGGAGATGAATGTTAAAGAGAGAGGTCAATATACTGAAACTCTGTAGAAATATTCTCGGATCAAAATATTACCATAAACGTAGGGTCTAGTTCTGTCCAGATTTGGCTGAACCACGTTAAAAGCTTTGTGTTTTCCTGTTGCTCTTCCCTCCTTCTTTGCTTTCTTTGTTCATCTATTGTTTTAGAACCAATTAGCAGTTTAAGATCCTAAAAGAATTCCCTGTTGGTTGGAGTTTGGATTAGAACCAAAATCCTACTTCAACATTTTAGCACCGTTTGTGGGGATCTCACCTGTTCTAGTTTATTTGGCTTCAAATGCACAGTTCAACCCCCTAGAAGGGCATGTCTCAACAATGGACTCATCCACCACTCCCATCATCGGTGTAACCATTGGCTTCCCCCCAACTAGTTCTTTTCGACCAATGGCACCAATGAAGTGCAAATATGGCTTCAACGATAAGAAAAACTAGAACACATGATGGGAAAACTGACCAAGGTAGTTACGATGTTAGCACAAAGTGTGCGGAGCTAGGCTAAAGCTACAACACCTGTGGACAATCTCCAGCAGTGACAAGTTGAATGTTCAGGAAATCCCAACCAAGAGAACTCTCTAGCTTGTTACTTGCAAGGTCAAATTCTAAGCCACAATTTTTGTGATCATAAGGATCAAAGGGTTCAGCAATCATCCAGCCAATAGTTCGGGGCACGAGACCCACTGGTCGAAGAGCTATTTCAGAAAATAACTCAACTAGAGGAATGTCTTCGGGATCTGAGTGATCGAGCTCGCTATGAGGAAAAGTCACCATTTTCTGAGGAGATCGAAACTCGAACTCTCGCCCTCAAACTCAAGGTCCCCATGATTCCATTATACAATAGGGACTTTGACCCATATAACCATCTAGTGCATTCAATGACCAAATGGACCTGCAAACGGCTAATCCTTTGGTTAAGTGCCAAGTGTTTTCGACCATACTGGGAGGTGTACCTTGAGCTTGGTTTAGAAGCCTCCCCACTAGCTCAATTTGTAGTTAGGAAGACTGCCAACAAAAATTTATCAACCAGTATCGAGTGCTGAAAAGATAACTTGTGCCCCCCTGTCATCTCGCTATAGTCTTTCAGTGCAAGCATGAGTCACTAAAAGACTACATTGCTAGGTTTAGGCTCGAAGCCAATTTGATGGATAATCCATCTAAAGAAACCATGCTGGCGACGATCTTCACTAGACTTTGCAAAGATGGAAAGTTATACAAGAGTCTGTATAAGTCCCCGGTGAAGGACCTCACTGAGTTTTATGAGTGAGATACTAAGCAAATTAAGTAGAAAGAGACCTTTGGCTAGGAAAAATATGACAAGAAGGATGAAAAGGCTAGCTCCTCTCATGACAAGAAGAAGGGCGGCATGGACTAGGAGGATCACTCTGGTGATCGGACTGCGAAGAAGTCCAAAAGGCTTGGAGGTGAGTGACCTTAGCATTCAGACCACCACGAGCAGTATAGTATCCTGTTAGACTCCCAAGACAAGATCTACCTGGCGGAGAGAGATTGAGAAGACTTCGGAAGGCCTAGGCCGTTGAAGACCCCATTCAAGCAGAGGAACAGAGATGAGTTCTGTGCCTATCACAATGAGGCTGGTCATGGGACCTCAAACTATTTGGCCCTCAGAGATGCAATTGAAGACCTAATCAGAAAGGGTTACCTAAAGGAGTATGTGGTGCGGTCTAAGGGACAATAGTCCTGGCTTCCCCAGTTGAATGATGGCTAAGAGCCAGGGGGCTCGATCCAGGTTATACATTGACAAGGTACCTTAAATCCTAGAATGAATGTAAATACTTTCTATCGCTTTATTCAAAATTGCTTACCAGTTGGCTTAATGTTAGTATCTTCATCTCTTTAGCCTACTTCATGCTACCAAGTGTTTGCACTTTTCACAGCTTGCATGCTGATGTGGACTATAAAGTACTGCACGTTTTAAAAATAACCGCAAGCGCACGGCGTAGTTGTAACACAGAACCGGCGAGTAC
>JANHAO010009326.1:0-18487 GCA_026873985.1 Saraca asoca
TAATAATCAACCTCACAATCCTATAACTCTTTATAGGATCAATTAAATGAACTTCTCACCATGGACATCATCTTAATATGCAATACACAAGAAATGCAATGTAAGATAAATAAACAACATTTACATATTATCAAATCAATACAGAGAGTATAGTCATAGATACAATAGAGCTCAATCCCATTTGACTCTAGGGCATCTATCTTAGACTTACACTATCTTCCTAAGTCTTCAAGCACCCTCCACTATTCAGTCTATACTCATTATTCTATGCTCTTCCAATTTGAAGATTTGTTTAAGGTTTTCAAATATTCAAACAAGGGAAAAGAGAGTTATCTTTTATTTTATAGAATACATTTAATGATGATAAAAGGTTAGGTTTTGTTTGATAGCAATTAGGCCCAAATTAAGGTTTTTGGGATTTTCCATTGATGGATCAAACCTTTACCTAGTTCATATTTTTATTTTATAGGGTTTATACTTCTATTACCCTAGACTGTTATAGACTCTCTATACCTCTGCAATCTATCTTCCAAAATCATTTATTATAGCTAGAGTGGAAAGAAAGAATAATCTCCTATAATTTGATCTAATTTGTTCATCTCTTGTTGCTCATTAATCATCTTGAGTTTTGTGAACTAATCTGCTTATAGGATCATGGATCAACTTGGAAATTTAGGTAACATGCAATTTGAATTATGATAATTTAAAGTAATTGAATAATTTTATATAATTTACATAATTGATGATTTACAGCTTGAAATATTTACAATTTGTATTAGAGCCCTGTCAACTATGTAGGTATGGTTAATTTGTATGCGAATTGTTGAAATTCAGTTGTTTGTGTAAACTGGAAAATTTTTAAATTTTGAATAAAATTTCTAAATTTTGACCATTAGATAACAAATTAATTTTTTTTTTTGAATTCAACCAATTTTGCAAATAATGGTTCAAATTAATTTGAAGTTAATAGTTTAGAATAATAAAATAATTGAAACCCATAAAAGAGTTTAGAGAACAAAAGAAATTATGTCTTGCCAAAAATAAAATTTTTCCTCTTTTTTTTGGTTTTTTATTAGATTTCAAATTGTTGATTATTACTTATATTTTGTAAAATTAGTTTAAGGCTTATGATTAGAATGATTAGATGAAATAAAACCCCATGATAATTGTGAATGAATCAAATTAAAATGAAGCAAAAATTTTCAGAATTACTATTATCCATGGTCGATTCAATTTGAATTGGAAATGTCATTTTTTAATGAATTTTCTGCAATTGATTTGAGGCTTCTTATTAGATTTTGTTGGGTAACAAAATGCACACAAATCTATACAAAATTCATGATAAAAAGCATGAATTTGAGCTAGGTCAGAAGGATCCATTACAGACCCATGAGTTTCAGAATTTTTTGGAATTAAAAATAATTTAACTATTTTTACCTATTTTATTTAAGAGCTACTTTAAAATGATTTGGACTTAAAAATTTTAGTATATAATTTCTACATTGAAAATTATAGTATATATTTTTTTTGAAAATTTTGGATGTTGTAGTATAAATAATTTTTTTTTGGTATGTTTTATGCTTTAAAAAAAATTTATAGATATCATTGATTCACATTATATCATGAAATTTTATATAATTGAGAGCTCACCCATCGTGGGCCTAATTACATGAAACTTTGTTAATAAAATTATTAAAATAATTTAGTTGAATTAGAAGAGAGTGCTATGTTAATAATATTTAAATACCTTATCAGTATGATATTATTAATATAGTTTGTTAGCAACAATATGAATATATGATTAAATATTATATTCTTAAAATCTTTAACACCCTATCGGAGATAGGTTTTAGAAATATAATATATTATTCTTGTATTGTATTATAAGGTCTTAAATATTTTATCAGTGTTAGGTTTTATAATATAATATTATACATATATGATTGCATAGTTGAAGTTTACAAGAAAATAAAAGTATAATTAAAGTGTTTATGTGCATTAATATGTTGATAAATTTTCCTTAACTTTCATGCTTATGCAACTGACTTCTGTTAAGATACCGAATGAGACAAACTATGAGGATTGGACTAAGTCTCCGGAACTTTATCTGATGGTCACTGATCTTGATTTGGCACTTAGAGAAGAAAAGCCTACTGTTGATGTGAATTCTACTATTGTACAAAGAGCCAAGTTTGAAAAGTAGACATACTCAAACAGAGTGTGCTTGATGGTGATACAGTTCACAATGGACAATACCATCAAGCAAAGTATTTCTAATCAAAAAATTTAAGGTTTTTCTTGAGTCTGTTGCCAAGAAATAAATTTGGCAAAGTGGAAAAGAGTCAGTACCTGTCACTTCTTGAGAAGATGGTATATGATGGTGTTAATGAAGTGCAAAAGCATATCTTGAAACTAGATCATTACTACAACAAGTTGAAAAGTGTAAAGGTTGAATTGCTTTACTTGATCTAGCGAGCATTAGAATCTTTATCAGGCCAATTTGATGTTCTGAAGACATCCAATAGTACCCACAAAGGTGAATAGACAATTAATGAATTGATTTATATTGTCAACTAGGTAGAAGAACACATGAGGAAGGAAAAGGTTCAAAATGTCAACTTTGTTTCCCATGCCTTAACTTCAGAACAAGGAATAAGAACATGTCAAAGGGATAATAAAAGGAAGTTTACTTATGAAAAGAAACAGGACAAAGAAGAAATCCTTGATGTTGTGGCACAGACTTCTGAGACACATTTCTAGAGAAAGGATGTTGAGACTTATAAAAGAAAAGGTCCTACATGATCTTAATTTCTCAGACTTTGACATGTATGTAGATTGCGTTATGAGAAAACTCTCTACTAGAGTTAGAAAAGAAAAGAGAAGCAGAAAGCAAGACACCTTAGAATTGATTTACACTGATATCAATGGACCCATTACACCTAATGTTATAGGTGGCCATAAATACTTTATCACCTTTATCAATGATTATTCAAGGTTTAGACGGGTGGAACTGCTCAGTGAAAAAAAAAACAGAATCATCGAATGCCTTTAAGTCATTCAAGGCAACAACTGACCTCAGATTGGGAAAGAAAATCAAATGTGTCAACTTGGATAGAGATGGTGAATTTTATGGTAAGTATAATGAGATCGGGAGAAAGCCAGGTCCTTTTACCAAGTACTTATAGGAATGTGGGATTAAAACTAGTTATATTATGCTTAGGACACCAAAACAGAATGGTATTGCAGAAAGAAGAAGTCGAATACTTATAAACATGGTGCAATACATGTTGGCTCATTCATCATTGCCAGAGTTCTTATAAGGTGATGCCTTGAAGACTACTACATATATTTTGAATCAAGTTTTGAGTAAGTCAGTATCTAAAACCCCTTATAAGTTAATTTATAAAAAAAAAAAAAAAAAAACCTAGTCTAAGACATTTCCATGTTAAGGATTATAAAGCCAAGGTGAAACCGTATATTTCTTTTAAAAAGACACTTGATTCAAAGACCATTTCTGGGTATTTCATCAGTTATTGCAATAGGTGAGAGGCAACAGGTTCTGCTATCCAACTCATTTGACCAGAGTGGTTGCATCTAACAGAGCCGTTTATTTTAAGAATGAGTTGAAAAATGAGAGTTAGGTATCGCACATCATGATCTTCAGAAAAGGAAGTGTTGTAATCCTACCACAACTTGATAAATCATCTTCTATTGTCCCACAAGTTGACCTAATGCAACTAATGGCAAAAGATCTAGAGTTGTAAGAAACAATTAATGAAACTCTTTTGAAAAGGTGTAATAGAGTCCCCAAATCAAAGATCCCCAATGATTATATAGTTTACGTGCAAGAACATGAATTTAACGTTAATGATAATTTTGAACCCTCTATGTTTTACAAGTTGTATATGGTATCAATTCTGCCAAGTGAGTTAGTGCAATGAAGGATGAATTTGTATCAATGCACAAAAAATCAAGTGTGGGCTCTAGTTGAATTGTTTGCTGGTTGTAAGCTAGTTGAGTCTAAATGTGTCTTTAAGACCAAAAGGAAAGCTCGAGGTAAAATTAAAAGGTATAAAACTAGATTTATAAGAAAAGGCTACACTCAAAAGAAAGGTATAGATTATAAAGAAACTTTTTCACTTGTATCAACTAAAAACTTACTCCAAGTTATTATGGTGATAGTAGCTCATTTCGAAATTTTTTTATTTTTCTTGAATTTTTTTTTCTTTTTTTTTCAAAGAATTTAGCATTTGCCTCTCACGTCTAGTCATGAATTTTAATAATTTTTGTAGGCAAAAGTCACAAAATTACAATTAATATAGTTGGGACTATTATCACTTTATTTTTATCATTGAGTGATTTGAATAAGTGACATATGAATCCTACTTTATTAAATATATATAGGAAGAGAACATTATAAAATTATCTCTTAACAAATCATACCGTAGACTATAGAATTGATATTTCAAATTCATCATAAGATCTATGAAGAAATTAATATAGATTTAACCCAATGAAATTAATATATATTTAATTTTCTATTTATTTATAATTAAATTTTTTTTTGTATGATTACTAAAATATTAATTTGAATAATTATTATACATTACTTTATATAGATTTTTTTATATAAGAAATAAATTATCTATCTTAGTTGAATAGTGAATAATCTTTACACTAGAAATTATTATATTATCTCCTAATAATTGTGAGAAAGTTAATTTTCTAAGGTGTAGTTTGTATTTATTTTAGATTTATAGCATTTAAATTTCTTCCTAATATCATGATAAAATTTTATATATATAATATGTGTCATGAATTTTTTTATAGGAAGGTTGTGTTATTTATTCTGTTTTAAATAATTAGTAAGACTTTTTTTATGAGTATTTATTTCATTAAAATTAAATTTTTGATGAAGTAAAAAGCTAAAAATCTTAATTATAAGTAATGTAAATAATTTTTGATGAAGTAGTTTGTAAGATTTTCTCCGTATGATATGTTGCCACAACTCCAACACGTGCAGCTTGTTCTCTTGATTATTGTACAATAAGACAAAATATTATAGACCCGATCTAGATCATGGTCACATCAATAATTGTTTTTAAACAAAAATATATTTCATTTGAAAGTTAAATCTATATTAATTTCTTTGTAGATCTTATAACAAATTTTAAATATCAATTTCATAATCTATGGTATGATTTGTTATGAGATAATTTTATAATGTTCTTTTTCTATCTATATTTAATAAAACAGGATTTATATGTCACTTATTTAAATTACTCAATGATAAAAATAAAGTGATAATAGTTCTAACTGCATTAATTGTAATTTTGTGACTTTTGTCTAAAAAAAATTATTAAAATTCATGATTAGACATGAAAAGCAGATGCTATATCCTCTGAAAAAATGAAAAAAAATCAAGAAAAATAAAAAAAAATTTAAGATAACGTTTATGACATTAACATTTTTTAAATGTCAAAAAATATATTTGATTACTAAAAAAAAAAAGAAAACATTAATAAGACCAATATTTCTAAGCCTTAAATTAAAAAAAAAAAAACATTGCAATATGAAAAAATAGTGGGGCTTGAAATCCGAATTTAGTTGAAACTTCTAAACCCGAAATGGGCAGATCACATATAACATGCACTGTTAGTTGAAAATGCACAAATGACAAACTATCATTTCGAGAATCAAAAGAAATTGGTTCTAAAACTGTTCCATGATCATTTCTCCCTGGAATCTTTCCATCTCCATTTTTGTAATAAAAGCTTCACCGTTTAGAATGGCAGCGACTTCTTGAATGGCTTAGAAGCAATCCCCAACATCGACCAACTTGACTGACAAGACCCAAACATGTTCACTTGACAAGACTGTTTCACAAAGTCCAAAAATTCTATTTTATTCTTGAAATTAAAACAAAAATTACCTTCGAAAAAAAATACGGAGATACAAATATTTTGAGACCGACAATTACATATTTTTCATTGAAATAGAAATTAATCATATATTTATTTATTTTTAATTTCTTTTCATAATATTTTTTTTAAGAAAAGGATGGAATCTCTCCCCAAAATCACAATAAATAAATATACTAGATTTGACCAACTCAGAAAGATGAAAGGTAGAAAGTGGGATATAGTGATGCGAAATGTCACTAATTCTATCCAAAACCAGCTGCCTAACAGATAATTATCAAAAGATTGCTCTAAAGTAGATGACTTGGTATATGCATTCGAATAGGATTTGATATTAAAATCATGCTCTATAGTATTACTATTACTATATCTTCATGCTTTGATGACAAATAATCCCACGCTCAACGGATCAACATAAATGACACAATCAAGCATGCGGTAATTACAGGTCCACAAAAGATAAGCCTTAAAAATTGTCGACTTATACTATCAGTGTAATGAGACATTCACTTTTATATATATATATATATATATATATGTATATATAACACTTAAATCAAATTCATCTATTTATTTTGTTTATTAAAACCTCTTTTGTAACGTGGTTCAACTATCTATAAAATAAATGAGATCAATCATATATAATAGTTGAAGAGGCGATTAAATATATTATAATATTAAAGTCAAAAATAATTTTTTTATATATAAAAAATTAAGTATTAATTCTTTTATGAGAGAGATATTATTCATTTATAGTGTCTTATAAGAGTCTAAAAAATGTAAAAATGATCCTTGATTCAAGACTCCCATAAGACATGATATGAAATACATGCTCCTAAATTAATTATAGGATAATACATAGTGATTAATAAGGATGTAAAAATAGTTTATTTATCTTTGATATAGATGATAGTTCTTAATTTTGATATACTATATTATAGATTGAATTGTTTTTGAATCGTTTGACTTTATGTTATTTGTAAGAAAGGCGTTATAAATTAACTCAAATACAAATAACTTTAATTACTCTAAATTATCCATGTTAAAATATAAAAGGAAAAGGAAAGAAATGGTAACCAAATTAATAACCTTGGTAAATATTAGATGGGTGTTTTTGGTGTTATAATAAGTTGGCAACCATCCATTGTCCTAACTGAAGTGCTTGGTTCGATCAAGTCTTTGTGGGGCTGACCAATTATTGAGAGTCCTATCGGGTAGAAAAGATAATGCTTGAATTAGGGAAGCTGAGACACCCTAATACCACTTTTGAGACGAGAGGTAGAAGATTAAAATATTTTTAAATGCTACAGTGCTTCTTTTTATTCTCCACCAGCGTCTTTTTCATTGGTATTTGGTAGGTTGCCCTCGTCGTTAAGCATGATTGGAAGCACTTTCTCATCCACAAAATACTATTTTATTGAAACCTAATCTTTCTTTTCAAGTATCTCTCTTAATCCTTGGGGCATATTTTCTCATTTTCCGTTTCAGCCTCTTTTGAGATTAATTTAGGGTACTTATACAAAAATACAAAAGCAAGAATAATTAGCAGCTCTTGTGTAGTTAGGTTCCTGCAATATAGGCTAGTTTTTGAATCAAGCGATCAAAAAATTTATTATTTATGTAGATCTTGATTGTGAGTAATACAACACTACTCTATCAAGTTTGGTATACGTTGGAAAATCATATGATTTGTTGTAAAGCTCAGGGTACACCAGTAATTTCCACTAGGGTCGGGCTTCAACTTTTATCCTAATTAATTAGTATATAGGACATCTTCCACTAACTTCAAAGACTTAGTGCCCCAACAAAAGGAAAGCGGTCTGCTTTACCTTTTTCGGTTGAATTTGTTATACTATAAAGCAGAAAGCTAGTATTCTTTATAAAATGAAGTGTCAATTTCTACATTTATTTTCCACGACTTCCTCTCGGGTAAACTTATAGTTTCCTCCCTGCAACATAGATAGTGAACATCAGTTTGGAAAGAGATCGAGACGTAGAAGACTCCCAAGTTGCTTATCATAATGGGTTTCATGCTTCTCATGAAAAAATTCAGCCTGCTCTTCTTCTATCTGATACTCATATCTGGATTACTTTTATCAACTTCTTTTGCAGCAGGTGGGTCTTTTTAGGTCTTCTTTTTTTTTTTTTCTTTTTTCTGCAGCCTTTTGTTGCCAACCTTACTGACATTGTCAGAGCTATAGCATGGCAAAAAATAAAAGGAGCTCAACTGCAACTTAACAGAGATGTCTTAGACATTAATTTATAGTTTATTGTGCTTCATCATTATATTAACTTAATTTGCATCATTAACGATGACATTCTATGCTTAATTAAGCTTAATTTGCAGGTCGACAATCAAAGTTTGCTAGCAAGTTGACTGCAGATGTAGATGTAATCCAAGAGGAGGTATGTGAATGGACTATATATCTAATATTGCATGTATTGCCCTTCAATTTTTCAGTACATGTACAAATATATAAAATCATTAAAGTTCTGACGGTATGTTTTATATATTGCTGTTTAAATTCTATAGGTTTATATGCATGAACAAGCCACCTCTTGTTCTTGCTGTAGATACTGAAACTGCAGGAAAATATATCCATTATTTGTTGTTTATATTTTGTTTCCAGAGAGCATCAAGGAAGCCGCTGAATAAGGAAGAAGTGAGAGTTATCCATGAAAGGCTACTGAGGGTCAATACAAAAGATTATGGAAAATATGATCCATCACCAACTTTTTCTAAGCCTCCTTTCAAGCTCATTCCCAACTGATATGCATGGTTCTATCAAAGTTGGCACGCAGCAGTACCTGGTATTAGCTACTACTGTGCAAATAATACTATAAATAATCTCTACTGTATTTTATCTTATTGTATCATATGCTATCAGAATATATATATGAGGACATGTATACTTTAAGTTTTGAACCCTAATAATTTTGTAATATATACTATATATATAGATATTATAAGAAGACGTGTGTTGAATTATCAGTCTGCTATGGTGTATATATGTTATAAATGTTTAATTTTGTCCCAAGGGTGTATCTTTCCTCATTTCCTGATAGGGACGATTCAATACATACAGTGGCCTAAAGTTAAATTATAAAATGAGATTTTTTTTAATTGATCAAAATAATTTATTAAAAGTGTTAATAATTTTTTATTTAAAGTTTATTTTCTAAACTTTTTGAGATGCAAAATTACTTATTAAATTTTTATAATCAATTTCATTTAATTTTTCTTTTTTAATTGATAATATGGCCAATCCATTTAATCTTTGATGAGACATAGTCGATCATAGGTAAAATTTTATTAATTTTAGTAGAGAATGTGAGATGGAGATTGGAGAGTACTAATACTAAGAAGAAAGAGAAGAGGTGAGTTAATAATGGATAAAAAAAAAAGAATATTTGATCAATAGGATGTAAAATTAATTATAATGTGTTTATTATTATTATTATTATTTTGCTAAGCAGTTTTTTTTTCCTCCTAAAGCAAGGTTTTGCCTACCTTACGCTTTAGCTGCCCTGTTTTCTGGATTCTAGGAAGATATGAACAAGAAAATTTAATCACTTAATTTCAAGGGTTTTGTTTGGAACTAATTTTCTCGAATTAAATTCATTTTATTAATTATAAATGAATTTAAATCATTTGTAAACTAATAATTTCAACTGATATGTAAAAGATTTTTTTTTTATTTGAAACATGTTAAAAAGGATAATACATATGCAAGTGTTACGGAAATAATTCGGACCCTATTTTAGTATTGAAAGTTTTTAGTGTTACCGTTTATTATATGTTAATAAATAAATTATTTTAATATTATGATTGAATGAATTCTAAAATTAAATAATTAGTTTTTTAACTTATAGAAAATAATAGAAAAATAGAATTAAAACCATTTTTGAATTGTAGTATCAATATTGCATGCTATGTTTATAGATGAGATTATAGATCAGTGCACTGATAAAATTCAATCTTGTAAGTAATGGATGCAAGGACATACACTTACAACTTTGATAACTTTGAAGAAGCAATGTTCTCTTAGAATTATGCTTCTTCAGCCTGTGGCTGATGAGCTTGTCAAAATCATTGAGTGCATGAAAGAAATGGGTCAATTAGTCTGACCCGTTTTCTACCATTTAAGTCCTTTGTTCTTCTGAGGTCCGCCATTGGAGAGAACGTTACCGAAAGTCAATGGCTCATCATGAGCCAAAAGTCAACATTAGCAATAGCAAACAACGGGTTG
Source organism: Saraca asoca (assembly GCA_026873985.1). Classification (NCBI taxonomy): domain Eukaryota; kingdom Viridiplantae; phylum Streptophyta; class Magnoliopsida; order Fabales; family Fabaceae; genus Saraca; species Saraca asoca. Next base: position 10,172 of record JANHAO010009326.1, read on the forward strand.
CTCTAACTCAAGCAGCCAAATTGCCTCTCATAAATGGGTACAGATCATGAATTATGGTTTTGTTTAATTCATCACCTCTCTTCAATATTGTCTCTTATACACAACTTTTAAAAAAATTAAAAGATTTTGAATAATAAGTTATAACTTTTATATTAAATTTTCATTAAAATTCATAAAATTCTTAAATATATGTAAATCATTATTTTATTTTTATATATGTTAGAGTGTCTATCTCTCCAATATTTTTTTTCTTCGACTATTTCTTTTCAACATAAAAGTAGCATGATTAGTACTAATATAAGAAGATCTAAATTTACAATTTTTTTTCTTAAAAAAAGGACTAAAAATTATTTTAATTCTCAAGTTTTTTCAATTTAGTCTTTTTTTAATTTTTATTTTCTATTTAGTCCTTAATAGATTTAATTCTCTTTAATCAAGCCCTTCTGTTTATCCACTTCACATCTTATTAACTAAATGATGATTTGAAATTCTAAAATCTTATATGATATCATTTAATATTTGTATAAACACTAAATAAATTATATAAAATTAAGTATTTAAATGGATTAAAATAACATGTATCAAATGATAAAAAATAAAAATTTAAATAATTATTTTATATCTCTACTTTTGAATTAAGGTTTCAAAGTAAATTTATAGTATAAATGGTGTCATGTAAGCATTAAAGGATAGTAGATCAAATTTTAAGTTTTCAAATTATCAATTTTATTAGTAAAGTTAAAGAGAAATGGACCTAATTAAATTTATGGAGGATCAAATCAAGAATGACAACCAAATAAGGGTCAAATTAAAAAAAATTACATATGTAAAAGATTAAAAATGGCGTTTTTAATAGAAAAAAAACATAAATTGTGTTTGATTGGGTTGATAGAAAGTAAAAGATGGGCTTCTGTGGTTTAATTGGGCCTGTTCACCACATGCTGGCCTCCTATGTCCCTGAGTCTTTTGTCAAGTCTTATGGGCCAGTTGGAATTATTTTAATGGCAAAAAAAGTCAACTGTTTTCTTCAACTCTTGACTCTCTCTGATTTTTGGGTAAGAAATTCAACTCGTGATGATGACCAAAAAAATATATAGATATTCAACTTGTGACACGATCATAATAAACAAAATGTACAGCAAATTAATAAAAAAATAATCATATTTAATATAGGAATGAGCAAAAATAGCAATACCTATAATTATACCAACCGCGAAGAGAGAAATCTTATGAATTTTTCTTGGGAGATTCTCTACTTCATCATTTGTTTTACCTAATTCCAACTTATCTTATTCTTCTGTGCCACCGCTTGATAGGGACGGAAGATCGCTCTTCATGGCGGCCACCGCCACCTCAGCTAAACACACAATGACACTTATCTCCTTTTATACAATAAGTATGTTCCATCTCATTGGAAAATTCGTGAGGCTTATTTGGTAATAAAAATTGGATTCACTTGTTTGACTCAGAGGCAGAAGTTCAACCGCAGCATCAACCATGTCTCTTGACTCTTTCCATTTTTGAGGTGTTTCATTTCATAAATGAACTAATACATTTAATGCAGCCATTTAATACATAGAAAATTCTATATTTACTAATTTTACTTATTTAGGACAAAAATAAATTCTACATCCTTGTATTATATTTTAATAAAAAAAATCATTTTCCTAAGCAACTCCGCCTCTCAGTTGTCAATCTTACACCGTCCAGCCTCTGCCAATTTTCACCTAACCATATATGTATATGCCAAGTGTGCCATTCTAGCCCATAACAAGAGGGAAAAGAACTCATAATAAAAATTGTCAAATTTTGAAAATAATGGGAATGGTTACTATGTAAAATGAAAACCACGATCTTATAGTGAAATTTAATAAAATATTGTGTCTGTCTTTATCACTAATTTCATCAAAAAAGAAAAAGAGGAAATTTTAATTCAATTTATATACAAGAAAAATAAAATCGTTTTATGTAGAGAAAATCATATCTAAGTCACAAAAGAAATTGTATATGATTTTTTTAAAATTTAATAATGTCAATTTGATTTCATGAAAGAGTCTGTAAACCGTGACTCGTAGTTGACTTGATTATTTTTCATATCTAATTTAATTTTAATTATAATTTTTTTGGAGATATTTTTATTTTTATTATAAAATTAAAAAATTTAATATTATTATTTTCTATACATTAACAAGTTAACAAATTAATTTTTTAAATTTTTTATTCATTCAATCATTATATTAAAATATATCACCGATGAAATCTCAAAAACTGCAATAAAAATATTACCCTTCTATTTGTAAACTTGAAATTGTTGTTATTTTGCTTGATTTGGGTTGGCCTATCTAATCTAAATAAATAAATAGGCACCAACTTATGAAAGAATATTTAGCTTAACTCATTGACCTATTTATTTATTTTTGTGATAATAAAAAGAAATGAAATAAAAAAAATTAGTGAGACATAGTGCATATATCGTCCCATGAAGAAGATTGAAAATTTTCAGGTTGTGACGTTGTGACCGGCCCATGCTCTAAAATATGAGAATAATCAAATTTGGTTGATAAAAGGGAATCTGAAAATTACAAGAAAGGAATTAAGAGAGAGGAAGAATCTCTTCTCCAAAATAATTTTAATTTTCAGTATACTTTTAAGTCTAACGTGAAAAGCATGGAATGCTTATCGTCCACTCCGAGTACCGCACAAGCCATCGCCTCACCCCTGCGGTGACCTTTTTACGGTTTTAAAAGGGAATCTGAAAAAAAAAAACAATTAACAAAAGTAATTATATTTAGCTTAGATTTATAGTTTCCATACCAACTTGCAATTAAATTATAATACCAATACAATTTAAGCTCTCAAAAAATATATTTTAAAAAGTGCAAACCAGTAACAAATGTGAATCTTGAAGAATTTTCACACATCAAAATCAAATAAATTATAGAAAAACAAAGAAATACTCGAAGTCTATAAAGGATTAATGCTTTCCACACAATATATATGATCCCTTATAATCTGTAAGCTAAAGATTCGATTATTTGGATGGAAAATAAAATTTTATAAAAGATTTTTTTATAAAAATATTTTTGAAAATAAATTAATTTTTTATTATTTAGATAATATAAAAAAATTTCTCCTATTCAGTGTATAAAAGTAAATTATTTTTTATTGAAATATAAAAATCTTACCTTTAAGAGGATAATAATTGTTTTATTTTATTATTATAATATTTTTATAATACAAGTCAATAAATCTTTACTTTTAAAAATTAAATGTAAAATATATTTTGTATTAAAAACATCTAAATAATAATATTTAAATTTTTTTACCTTTTATCATTTATCCATAAAAATAATTCATATTCTACTAACTTTAGTTATATTTATTAATTTTTTTAAATTATCTAAATATTACATAAATATTATTTTTTAATATGATTATTAGAGATATTAAGAAAAGTGGGGAAGAGGGGGATAGAAGAAGGAGCCAGAGAGGGGAGAAAGGAAATTATCTTAACGGAAAGAAAAGAAAAAAAAGAGAGAGGAAAGAAAGACAAAGGTGAGGGGGGGGGGGGAATAAATGTTTGAGAGATGAGAGAAAAATACAGGAGGATCGAGATGAAAGGTAGAAAAGTGGAGTATGTGGAGATAAGGTGGGAAAAAAAATATGAAAGAGGAAGAGGGGTTAAAAAAAAGAGTAAAGAGATAGCGTAAAGTAGTTTGAAAAATGATTTATTTTAATTAAAATGAGAAGTTAATTTTTTTAAATATGTTCTTATTTTGTATTGATTAAAATTTACTTTTTATTAATTCTAAATAGGAAAACAATTTTTAGAGGAGTATTTTTTCTTTTAAATAAATGGATTTTAAGTTATTATTAAAATATTTTTTTTTCATTAAATAAGAGTTAGAATTTAAAAATATGAAAAAGAACAAGTTTAAAATAAAATCACCGGACAATTGTGAGAAATGCTATTATACAAAGAATGTTTATCTCTAACCTATTGTTTAAAATGATTAAAAATAAGAATTTATTTTATTTTTAAATAATATTTGAATTTAATTGAAATGAAATTTTATTTTATTTTATTTTTATTTATAATTTTTATTTTAATTATTTATATTATTATGAAATTATTTTATTTTCCCTAAAAATAAGTGTTATGTAAAAAAATTTATCTTTATATAATATTTTATTTACTATTATATCATCAAATTCTATTTTTTAATTGAATTTTTTGTATTTTTTAATATATTTTTTAAAAAAGAATTTCATATATTTTTTAATATATTTTAAATAAAAGAATCTATTTTATGAATAAATTAAAATTATTATTTCTTATACAATTTTTAAATAATAAAAATTATTTTAAATAAATTAAAATCATTTTAATTGAAAATAAATGAACTCAATTTCAAAAGAATTAATTCGAAACATAGCATAATATGAAGAAAAGTTGCAATAAATTCAACTATTTTCTTCGTAATTTTATTTTTATTTGCCTGATTTCATCATCTCTTAAAATAGCTGTTTGATAAAATTATTTAATATACAATTGATGAATTTTTTCTAATCCATTTATTTATGGTGTAATTTTAGAAACTTACATGGAATAAAGGAAAGAAGGCTTCGAATCTGACGTGGCATAAATTCCTAAACCACTCATCAATTAACCCCGTTCTGTAAGAAATATGCAACTGCAAGAGAACTGAGTACCTAACGCCGTTATACAAACCATCTTAAACGGCCTTTCACTTCCGCCTGGTCTTATTCTCTCCTCCGCAACGCATTCCCTCTTCTTTCTTTCTCTCTAGAATTTCCCTTTGTAAGTAGCAGCTCTGGCCTTTGGTTTCAGACAAGGTACGGCTCCATAACCTGAGGCTCGCTGATAGTATATTCGTGTACTGAGACCATATTTGCAATTATATTTTGTAGATTAGCTATGAATTTTTTCATTACCGAATCTAAAATCATGGTTTTCTTAAATTTGGTTTAGACTGTGAATTCCGTTTCATTAGTTCGATGTCAGATCACTCTGTCTGTTGGACTGTTTCGAATATTTTCTATTTGGGATGTTTGTTAATGATTTATACTGACTCTTTGTTTTCCGAAGAATAGCAGATTGAGATAATTTCTGATCCCTTTCCAGTATATTATACTGCTTTCTCGGTGATTGGAGGTTGGTATTGATACTGTTGAGAGTAAAATAGTATTCCATTTACAAATTTGTATATCTTCAGAATCTGGCTTATAGAACTGTCTTTGTGTTCATTGCACTGTCAAAATCATTTTTAAGAATTTTCTGGCTGCGGTTTTCACTTTCTAATGTCCCCTATGGGGAAAGGAAGATCCTTGAAACCCAAAATTATACGGGTTTAGATGAATTAACATATGCGTGGTTAATTGTCTTGAAAATATTGTCCGTGCTCTTTGATTTTAAGCTCGTTTAAGGTCTCAACTCTCAATCTTCCATTCATTCTTATTTTTATTTTTATTGGTGTTGTAATCTGGAATTTTACTGCATTGAAACTAATGTTGGGAGACAATGATTTTTTAAAAATTTGGGTTGAAGATATATCTGTTTTGGATTATGCATTTTACTGTCAAATTATCCGTCACTGACACTGATGGCATATGCCTTTTTCATTCTCTTTACAGATTATTGTTTCAGACCTGTACTTGGGAATATTATTGATGGTTGTGTTGTTAGTATAGGAAGTTAAAGTATTGTTTTCCTATTTGAGAATGGGTTCTGCCTGTTGTGTTGCTGCCCGAGATAAAACTATACAAACTGGATCACCCAATGAAATTTTGCATCGGAACATTTGGCACTCTCCAACATGGAGCTTTCGGTGGGATCATCGTGGGCGTGTTGCTGGTGAAGATACTTCTATAAATTGGTTTTCTGATGGTATTAACCGAAATGATGGATCTGAAAATAAAAATGACTCAGCATATGTATCAGAGGATGGGAGCCCATTGCAAAATTATCAAAGGCATGGATGGCAAAAATCCCCAGTTGCTGAAGGAACTGCTAGACATATTCGAACTTCTACTTCAGGTAACTTTCATGAGGTCAACACTTTGTTGTTAACCAAGTTTTTGCCTTCTTGGATCAAATGTTAAGTTTTGATATATATCTAGATTATTTATATGGCTAGCTTCTCTGTCTTGATGTGCTAGATTGTGCCCATGCAAGATCTGCAGCATATGTCATCTTACAATTTTTTAAATAGTTCCCTGGTAAATCTAATTTTCTGTGCTGGTTGGTGCATTGTATCTGACATACATTTATTTGTCTTTATCTTAGATCAATCTATTTCAAGGAATGTGTCCTTGGATGTGAGCTCGGAACAGGTGAGGTTACATTCATGAAGCAGCTTCCTGTTGTTTTACATTTTAATTAGTTGACAGTCTGCGATTTATTTGACACTCTCCTTACCTATGGATTGCATTGCAGGTAAAGGGGTCAGCAGAGTCATCAATAATATCATGTCCATCTCCAGCTAAACCTTCACTTTCATTGCCTTCAACTTCACTGGTAGCATCACCTCTGACATCGCAAAGTCACTTACCTCCAGCTAGCTCAACCCCATTATGGTGGCCGTGTCGCTCCCCAGGACACCAACTAATACGGCAGGTTTCTGATAGCCGAATCCTGGGATTTAAGTCACCAAGCAGCTACTCTGTGTCCGAGGAAAGATCAGTGCTCCCTTCATGGAGCAATGGGTCAGGCCGGCACTCCCGTGGTGGATCTTCAGATGGTTGGTCTGTACCTGGTTTTTCTCAGCTGATGGGCACTCCTCACAGAGATAGTTGGTCCTTTGATAGTGAATCATTTGGTTTTAATCGTGAAAAGTTAGCTAGATCCAGTAGTCAGCTTTCAACTTCTGTTGACCTGCAAACATGCGGTGTTTGTTCAAAGCTTTTAACTGAGAGGTCTTATTGGAGTACCCAAAAAATAATTGCAAGCAATGACCTTTCTGTTGTTGCAGTTCTTATTTGTGGCCATGTTTATCACGCTGAATGTTTGGAGAGTATGACACCTGAAATCAACAAGTATGACCCATCTTGTCCGGTTTGCACTTTTGGTGAAAAACAAACTCTTAAGTTATCTGCAAAAGCTTTGAAAGCTGAAATGGATTTGAAGGCTAGAAACAAAAAATCAAGGAACCGTGTTGTTGATAGTGATCTTGAAGATGATTCTGTTGTGTTTGATCATTTCAAAGGTAGAGGGCGTCATGGAAAAGGTCCCAGCATGGATTCCAGTTCCAGTGGGAGAAGTTCCTTTGGGAAACCCTTTCTGAAGCGTCATTTCTCATTTGGCTCAAAGAGTTCGAAAACTTTGTTAGATAATCACCCTACAAGAAAGAAGGGCTTCTTCTGGGCAAAATCTAGCAAGGCATAGGCTGCTGCTTGGCTTTTGGAGGTAGGTTGCTTTATCTTCTTTTGTTGCTTTCACCAATTCATCGGTGATATCAAGTTGTCTTATGCCATCTATTAGCGCATAGAAGTAGAGTTTTGGTGTTTTTTTTTTTTTTCGGTAGCTAGCAGGATATAATGTATTCTGCGTAATAGGCGTAACTTGATTCTTCTACATTTCTAGACTACTATGCAGGAAATCCTCTTTAGTTCTTTTGGACTTGTGTATTTACCCCTTTTCTATGGCAGAATTCATTGCTGATTCCTCGGACTAAGGATTGTGGGAAGGCCAAAGATGTCATTCAGCAAGCGTCGATTTTGGAGCATCTGCGTACAGAATTTATGGTTTCAACACGATTACAGGGTGGAGTTACTCTGTAAAGAAGAAAATTGAAAAACATACAGAAAGATCAGAAATATACATAAAAGGAAAAGATAGTGTGTTTAGATCAGCTGTCCTTGTATTTTATGCAGATTGATTTGTTTCTTGCATGGATGTATGTGATTGTTACATATATCCATATAATATTCTGTTGGTCATGGAATTGCTGGTAGATAATGCGTGACATTAGCCCTTAGGAGTTTCTGGTGTTGGCCAGTGGTCTTCACAGCTTGTTAGGCCAATTATTTTGAATTATATTGGTTTAGTTGGTTGCTTGTAGTAAAAGTACAGTTTCGGAAGAACCTTATCATAAAATCAATGCTTTTGCCGATAAAAATAAAAAACGAGTTTATTGGGTTTCTGATTGGTTGTATGCTTCAAGTATATTCTTAACCCCCCCCCCCCCCCCCCAAAAAAAAAAAAAAAAAAAAAAAAAAAACCCCCCCCCACCCCTTTTTTAAACCGGCCCCCGGAAAAATTTCAAAGCCCCGTGTTCGATTTTTTTTAATTTTAAA
>JANHAO010009327.1:0-18482 GCA_026873985.1 Saraca asoca
TCCATTGAAATTTTACATTAAGTTGCATGAAATTCAATCCCTATGGAGACGATACTCACTCACTCTATATTACACAATTGACTGCATGCACATGCGTAATTTTGAGTGACAATTTCAATTTAAAACTCACTCAACACTTACCTCCCTTGGCCACATTACAACCCTTGAGAAGTCCTTTCAATTTGTGCTATGTATGTGATTTGAGTAATGGATGGAGATTAGATAATAAACAAGCTTATGGTAGTGTATGGATTGAAATTAAGTGAAACACTTACTTATCTTAAACATTAAGAGAGTTGCATGGAAAGCTTATCTTGTGAGGGTCTACCAATTTGATTTATTTTCCTTTTGAATGAAATTTCTTTACTATTTAATTTTGAGTTTTGAGTTATCAAGAATGTTGCTCATAATATGTTATGTCCCCTAAAATTTTGATTGCTTCCTTATAGTTTTGCATTCTCATCGCTGTTGAAAAGTTAGTATTAGAGTTTTTGTTTTGAGTTTAGTTTGTTTTAATTTGGGTAGGATGCACAACTGCTAAGTGTGGGGAAATTTTATGAACTCAATTCATACACATTCTATATCCCTTTTATACTTAGTTTTTTGTCAAGTTTATGCACTAAATTGGGAACTTATGATTATTTTCTTGATTTGGTTAGTTTGGAGCTTAATTGAATTAATTTGATAATTTAGCATTATTTCAAGTTTTTAGGTGTATATGAAGTTTTAGGCTTTGATTTTCGGTGATTCTTAAGTCTTTAGAACTTTAAGAGTAAGCTCTACAAATATCATGCAAAGTCCCAAACCTAATTCAGCCATTTAGAGGGTTAAATGTAGTGTAGAAGCCAAAATAGAGTGCTAAACAATTGACCTAGAACCATTCATGGTATTTTGATCATATTTGGAGCTCAAGACCTTAATTCAGTGCAAACTACATTATTTTGATTGAGTTTCAAGATTGTAAGCCAAGTGATGAAATCTATTATGGGTTGGACTGCTTTACAAGGATGTTTTGATTTTTAGTTCATAAGTTGAGTTATAAATCATATTTTTTAGCAAATGCAAGGCCAATGGATTGCTAAAACATAAAGCTATAACTTTTATAAAGAGACCTAAGTCCAATTGTGCCTCCATTTAGCCCTAATCAGTAGCCAAAGTGATAGGAGAGGAGTAGAGCATAAAAACATGAATTCAATAGTCTTTTAGAAACTTTTTCATTTCTTTCATTTTTGTAATAAAGGAGGAGCTTTCTTGGGACAAGAACACTAGCCCCTTTAAGGCATGCTCTTTTCTTTTGTTTTTTTTTTAATAATTCTCTTACAATGTATAGCTAAATCTTTCATTCAATTTAAGAGATATTTTGCTTCAATTCTCTTGTTGATTGTAGATTTGTTTCTATTTTTAATTTATTCCCAATTTGATTTTCTTATTTCTATTGTTAATTAATTGTTCATTGTACTTTACTGCTAGGCAAACTTCTATAATCAAAGTTGTTTATAGTTGTTTGGCTAGAGTTGCAATAGGCTTTTTGATTGTGAGTAGGTGCTAGTTAATTATTCCAAAGAATATAGGGTGATTGATGAATTTGTTGTTGCAGTGAGTTTGTTAATTAGTCTTGGTCTTTTCTGGTTCCTACTACTATTGCTGAGTTGGTTGGAGTGCTGTGCTTTGATCAATTTAGCAATAAGGGCTAATTTCATTGATGGGCTCAGTTAGCAAAATTAGAGACAAATTATCAAGAATTAGTTTAGGTATTAGGCCTAATTTAATTCTTGGCTAAACGATCAAATAGGGAATAAAGCTTTTCTATCTATGATCAATCACTATATTGAATGTAAAAGTCCCTTGGATTCAAGCTTTTCCACTTAGAGTTTGCTTTCTAAAATTGATTATCTTTGTTTATTTTACTACTAATTGTCTATTTCTACATTTTATTTATAAAGCCAACATCCCCTGCCTTTTGCTTTCAAACACTGAATTAATCACCAGTCTAGTCTCATCCTACTACAAGCTAGGGTAATTTAACATATTATCTTTGGTGATTTTGACACTCATCACTAACCTAACACTGACTAGCAGGTCTGCCCTTAGGGATAGTGCCCATAGTCAACTAGCTACCTTATAGGACCCATGTTTGAATCTAGTCAAGTTAACCCTAATAAATGTCACATATAATCTGGTTTATTTTGTTTTATTACTAACTCCTTTTGCATGGTATCATCATCAAAAAGGGGAGAGAATGTGAAACCCTTTATGCTTAAATATGCTTTATTCATGTTTTGAAGATGATTAGTTAATTATTGAAAGAAATCTATCAATGTAAAGAATGTGTTTTGATTAGTTTTTTTACCTAGTTCCTTTTTACTTAGTAGAATTTTTTAAAATCTATGCAAAAAAAAAAATCCAAGTTGTTTTTATATCACATCTCTTCAATTCTTGGATAGTTGATTTAAAATAATGCCATGCTAAATGTTTTAGACTTGTGCTTAAATGAGGTAATTAAAATTCTTTGAAAGTTTCTTATATAAATTGAGAATTTCTAATATAATCTGAGATTGTTTTTTGCTTTCTATCATAAATCTGCAATATTGTTATACTATGGTTATGTATTACATTTCACTTAAATGAAATGCTTTGGCTTGTGTGTATGCTATAGTATATCTCCAAAACATTATATAAGTGTTTGCTCTTTGTAATGCCTTTAGAAAAGTCTATGTTATATAATTGCTTTTTGTAGTCTAACACTGACATAGTGTAGAACTCTATGAAAAACTAATCCAGCCAATTGCTTTTTGCCTTTTGCCATATCATGCTGAGCTGGAAGATCACATTTAACATGTGAACATTGTAAAAGAGCAACCAAGTTAAGCTAGCCTACTACACAGTGATAGTGATAACTCTAGAAGATTTCAAAAATGTACGGAAGAGCAAGCTAAAAGTTTTGACCTTGATAGAGACCTCTCTACTGGAATTTCATAATTTAAATTAAAGAACAATCAACATGAGCTAGCCAGTTGTACATTGATAATGATAACTCATTAGAAATTCAAATTTCAGCTGAAAAAGCAAGCTACTCGAAGTCTAATGCATCTAATCATGAGTGACAAGTCTCTAGACATATTGAAAGAGCAAGCTATATTCATGGAAACCAAAATGCTCTTTGGTGCCTAGCTCAACTATAAAAAGGAAGATGGACTTCACTTCAAATCACACAAGCAAATCTCCTTCCCTCTCTAAGAAATCTTCTCTCTCTATATCTAAATTCTCTTAAGTTTTCTTCTAAGCTTTTTACCTGCAAATCTATATTGAAGTGTGGGAGAGATATTGCATTCTCTTTGAGACAAATCCTTTTTTATTCTTGAATTTTGAAAAAGGGTCACTAATTAGAGGTTTAGTGTGAGTGAAACACTTGTAGAAACCTTATAGCTAGGAATTTTACCTTAGTGTGAAACTAGATTTCTAGTTGAGAAATAGGATTGTTTGGTCCTTGGAAGGTCAAATAGGAAAGATTGTAAGGGCTATAAAAAGAAAAAGTGCTAGTGATTAACCCTTAAGATTGGATTGACCTTGAAAAAGAGAAGTAGACCCAAAGAGATAATTTTCTCTTTGGACCATCAAACCTCTATATATCGGTGTTATTATCCTCTTTCCTTACTCCTTATTTCATATGCTTTGATTTAACTTGATCTTTCATGCAATCATTTACTTGCCTTTTGGGGGAAAGTATTTAAAATACAAACTTGCCTATATTTTTTAAACTCCAATCACCTCCTTTTGGTACTTTTGTCCTGTTAGCTATATCCAGCAAACATGACTACATCAACAATCTATAATAAATTCTACAACAACTCAAAAGTGAACAAGCAGCCTCCAACTTCTCTAGTTTTATGTGAGAAACTAAAGATTATGTCTAGTCAAATAAAGGTGACTATTTCAAAATTAATCTCAATGATCATTGATGCAACACCATCCAAATTCAAAATCCAAGATAAATTCTAAAAATTTCCAACAAATTTTTAGAAAATTAACTAAAGTTGACCAAATCTCATCAAAGTGGTCACTATTCAATGGGCTTTGTAGAAAAAAATGACTAAAGTTGACAAACCTTTATCAACATAGTCACTATTCACAAGCTTTGCAGAAAAAATGAGTAAAGTTGACAAAATTTCCATCAATGTGATCACTGTTTATAAAATTATTGTAACAATTATTGTACACTATAGAAAGAAACTATTTATGATTACTGTTGCATACCAAATTTTCTATAAATAGGTGGATCTCCACTTGTAGTCTCCACACTTTTGCTTATTCGCTTTAGTTGGGGTTCCCAATTCCTTAAAGAAAATTCCTTTGTAAGCTCTCTTCTTTCCATTAGATAAAATTTTCAATTTTAAAAATTTAGTTTTCTTGTAAATTTAATTTTTTGTCTTATGTATTTCACTCATATTTCTATCTTCTACATTTCATAGATACAACATAGTTAACCTGCTTCCATACTTCTATCTAGTTTCCTTTATTCTTCTAGGTTCCTGTAGTGCCTTATTCTTGGTGTCTATGTGTAGACACACACACATAAAACATGTGTGAGAAATCATAAGTATAATGTAATTTCAAAACATACTTGCCATTATCTCCAATATCACTGTCTCTAATTCTCTTAATCATAATATTTTTCTTTAATCTTACTGATACTACTAACTTATGATAAACTTATCTAAAATCATGGATTTATTTTACTAAGGTCCTGAATAACCTTGTAAAACCTACATACACAATTGTGCTAACAATGTTGGTCACTAGAAGAGCAATGTATATTAAAACTAAAACTTGTACTCAATTTGTCCCTAAGGACCTTACATAACTTATGTAATATAATGTGCCTAAATGCACTTGATCTAATGACCCTTTGTTGCATGAGTGACCACATCTGTCTTATAACCCCTTATTGCACGGGAGATCACATCTATACATCTCTTGGTGTACATAGGTCTTTTGTCTATTTATCTCTTTCTTTCCATATTGATTTTGGATTCCTTTACTACCCTCATCTGCTAGATAATAATACATCACATATCTATTAACTTATCCTTCCTTTCCTAATGCATGCTATATGCTTATGAAATAAGAATCATTCAAAAAATGCATTTTGTTTAAAGAAATGTTTACTTCTTGAAAATTCAATCACAATTTCCAACAAGAGTAAACATTTATTAAAATAAAATAATGAATCAATATAAAAGAGTATTATCTTGTGTAAATAGTCAAATAATAATAATAAAATAACTTAGTCAAACTTAGAAACCTAGTAACACAAAATAATTCACATAAAATAAACATTTCCAATAAATATTTTCTCATATCTTTTGGAAAAGTGTAAAATAATAATTTTGAAGTAATATAAGCCTAAAAATATTAAACTAGCTTTTAATAATATTCATGAAACTTATAAGACCTGAACATCCTATACTTATATGCTTATGCAAAGTCAAGATTCCTAATATTATCCACAACTTGAATTCACTACTAATTTTCCATATCTCGTCCTATTGCAAACATATATTCAAACAAATAGTACATATAATCATGTAGGAAAATAATTCCTAGTAATATATCTTGTATCCATAGTCCCTATGTAAAATTCTAGATTGTACCAAAATTCTCATAATTTTACATTCTAGGTCTGTTCCTAATTTAATTCATGCTTTTGACCTCTATAAGTCTATTACTAATTTCTCATAATTAACTATATTTATTTAGGTCTACTTTTAATATGCTAAATTCTCTAATCATATTGCCAATTTCTAACATGCAAAATATAATTGGGTAATTTTCAAAAATAATATTTTATATGAAAAGAGAGCTAAAGGGTAGGATTCCCACCCACCTAGTATAAGGAACCTTCTAGGACTTACAACACATGAGATGATCTCTAATATTGATCTTAGACTTTGGCTATTAGGGAAACACCTTTCAATAACCTAAGGGACAAAAAAAGATCAAAACTAACCTAAAAGGAACTTAAGATAAGAAATTAGCCTTTTTAGGCCACAAACTTTATCTTGGGTTCACACCCTTGAAAAGCATAAATCATAATCCTAATTTGCTAAGCAATGCTCCTCAAGGAGCTACTCATTTGCAAATGAGGATTGTGATTTTATTTTTAGGGAGGTTCCCTATTTATAGGCTTTTTGGGCCATCAAGTTAACTTGATGTAAGTGACAGGTCAAACTACCTCATAACCTGATGTAAGTGCTAAGTTAACCTATCTTACACTTAAGTTGACTGATCTAGTTGATAACCCTTTAAGGATTTGTAGACCAAATAGTCAAATCTTGGGGACCATACCTATGGTCAAATGGTCACCCTTTTGAACTCACATTTGAATCTAATCAGGTTAACCCTAGAGGATACTATAGAGGTATTTATAGTAATGGCTTCTGGGAAAGAGGTGGTTTCAAATGGTAGTGGTGGAAATTATGAAAATTCTACACAAGCCCCAAAGAAAAATAGGGAGTGTACCTTTTTGGGTTACCTCTAGGTTTTACTCCTAGAACTGTCAATGCTTCTTTGGTAATAAGTAAGTCCATGTATATGGGGATAGAATTTACTCAGATGGCTTTCTTTCACTCACCTAATGAAGTTGATGTATAGACCAATGGAACTAATCCCACTATGTCAAACATCAAGCCTATCAAAAGTTGTCATGGGCCAATTCTCTATCGCTATGGGTATTATGCCTATGATGACCATACCAATCTTTAATATAGGAGATTTGATAAGGAACCAATAGTAGATGAGTCAAACCCACTACAAGATTACTTGTT
This sequence comes from Saraca asoca, assembly GCA_026873985.1. Classification (NCBI taxonomy): domain Eukaryota; kingdom Viridiplantae; phylum Streptophyta; class Magnoliopsida; order Fabales; family Fabaceae; genus Saraca; species Saraca asoca. Next base: position 6,825 of record JANHAO010009327.1, read on the forward strand.
TTTGGGGTGGGATGACTCAAAAGAGCTAATTTCCAACTTTAAATCCATAGAAGTATTTGGCATCTAAGGTCATAGTATCAATCTGTGCTAAAGTAGAGTCTTTGAATGATCAATATAGGAGACCCTAACAAGGATTTGCAATAGAAGTGATCGAGGGAATAAGGAGAGCATAATCCATCACGTTCTTAGATGCTTCACAGTCACCTAGCCTGCCAGAAGTTGATACTCATCCATAGTTGTCTGCTATCACTCATAAATATATCAAGCATTTTCCAATAGGCAATGGACACTAACTAAATAGTTGCTCCTTGTTTAAGAAGTATAAGACCTATATGCTTTTGAAGCACAAACTTCAATATTGTAGCTAAAGCCTCTAAGATTGGCTAAGGAAAGTGCTACTAATTTGTGCCACAAGATAATATAAATGTTCTTCAGTAATGTTTTCATCTTCAAAAGGGACATTAAATGTCCAAGAAGTAGTTAGTTTTTTGGGTACCATATTCTTCTCAATGCTTTGGAATTTTAGAGAAGCTAAATGATACTTAAAGAGCAAAAGAGTACCACTACTCATAGATATAGTCTCAAAAGCAAATGGGTCTTTAGGGTGAGCCTTTGAAGTTCATGTTGCCTCCTTATCTACCAGTTGAGAAGAGGTAATAGGATGAGGTAAATTTGCTTCAGAAGTATTTCCAAGATCTACCCGTTGGCCTCTTCCTACCTCCTTATCCTTATTAAAATCAAGGTTTGGCACATCTTCCACAATTAAGGCTTCCTTGTCTTAGTGGCTTGGGGAAGAGTCAGAAATTACAATGGTAGGGTTTTTTTGAATGTTCCCTAATTAGCAGTAGTTTTTACCTAAGAAGTCTCTATTGTCTAGTCCATAGCACCAGATTTAGTTCTCATGCTAACATCCAGAAGAAAAACTAAGAAGAATAAGGGAAGAGATGAAGAAGATGGAAAAGATAAGGGGAAAGAACAAGTGTTACCTATGACTTCCCTAGTTGATTCACTTCTAAATGAGCAACAAAGGAGTAGTCCTTATTAGCTATTTTTGTTGGGCAAGTCCTTGCTCTGAAATTACCTCTATATTTTTGTTTTGTTCTAACACTTTAATAACTTGTCCTTCTAACATTTTGTCACATCCCAAAATTTAAAGGTATGTTGGCACAAATCACCATGTGATGACTCGCAAACCCATGGGCAAACCTTCATTGAAAACCTTTTCATAATTTAAAAACATGAACTTAATGGGGAAAACATGACTTTTGAGCCCTATTTAAATAAAACTCATTGGATGCAAAAATTTATTAAAATTCATTTAAAATAAAAAATTTCTATTCCTTGTAATAAATAAATCCTTTTTTGAAAATTCAAACCCATATATCAAGATCCATTGTTTGGATGGATGGACACTAACCACTAAAGTATATCAGGAGACCATGTACCTTATTCCAATCACATGCAAGTCTAAAGCATCTCCTATTTGAGATAACCTCCATAAATTCATTAACCTAGAAATGTTAATGAATGGGATGAGTGCAACACATGTTGTGGGTGAAAATCAGTCTCGCTCAAGCAGGCCAAAGGCTAGGTAGAAGTTAAGTCCCAAAGACATTCAGCTCACTGAGGATAAGAGCACAAGGTCCTGATTAGCGTGTTTAGCAAATCGCTCTGCCAAGCCCTAACTCGCACGTAATTCAAGCTCACCCCATTGGCCTCAAGCCTAACCTTGTTGTTCGAAGGACAACAGCAATCCCATATCAGGGATCTCCATTCATAAGATAAAGCATCTCGCTTAGCAAAGGTTCCATGAGAACAAGCTTGACCTGACAAAATGGAACTCCAGACAGGCTTACGTCAAGCCTCAGTTCCAACCGACCAGAGGGGCCCGCCCTATAAAAAATAGCCTACAACAGTCAGATTGTAGGAGTTCTTCTGCCTTTTACATTTATTATTTGATGTAATAGAATTGCAACTTGTAATCATTGCATGTAACCTTTCTTCCTCTATAAATAGGATGATGGAAACCATTGTAAATGGAGAGGAGAGGTTGAGATAACTAAGAAAAGGCTCTATAAAAACTTTTCTTTCAAACTAATAAAATTTTGCTATAGACATAGGGTCTGGTGCCGCCCAAATTTAGCTAAACCACATTAAAAATACTATTTGTCATTGCCACTCTTCCTCTCCACCATCTTCATTTCTCATCTCATTAACCAGAAAATAGCTTGGGGTTCAAGGACTGATCTCGATTGACTAGAGTTTGGCCCAAAACCAAATTTCACCATCAACATTTTGGTGCTAGAAGGAGGGCCCATCTATTTTCTAAATCATCTTTCTGTCTAACTATGATGAGGAGAGGAAGGGTCACCAAGAGTTCCAGCACTCCAGTCGTTCAACTGGCAGACCCTCAGCCACTTCTTGAAGACATGGTAAGAGAGCTGGCTAAAACTATTAAAGCACTAGCACAAGCACAAGATTGGGATGCATAAAGGCAAGAAGAAATCATGGCACAGCTCAAGCAACTACGTGAAAAAGCTCGAAAAGAGACTCACAAAAACCATTGTAACTAACGATCTAAGGGCTCACACAAGCTAAGAGTTTTAGCCCCCAGTCTGAAGCTTAGGATCCAATAATGAGGCAAGTCCTCCAAAGGCTTAAACAACTAGAGGATCACCCCCAGTCTCAGGACAATCAACCTCACTATGAGGAAAGCTCACCATTCTCTGTGGAGATCGAGATGCAGCCTCTCCCACAGAAGGTTAAAGTGCCTATGATCCTACTGTACGATAGAAATAGCAACTTGTGTGACCATCTGCACACATTCAATGTCTAAATGGATCTACAAATAGTCGACCCCCTGGTCAAATGCCATGTTTTCCATGCCACATTGGGAGGTATCCCTCGGGCATGGTTCAGAAGCCTCCCGACTCGCAGTGTCAATAGCTAGGAAGAATGTCAAAACAAATTCATCGACCAATATTGGGTGTTAAGGAGGTAGCTCATGCCTCCCTATCATCTTGCAATGATCTTTCAGCGCAAGGGTGAATCACTAAAAGATTACATAGCTAGGTTTAGATATGAAGCTAACTCTGTAGAAAATCCTTTTAGAGGAGAGCGTCTTGACAGCAATCTCAACGGGACTCCACAAGGATGAGAAGTTGTATAAAAACCTTTACAAGTCCCCAGCCCGAGATCTAGTTAAGTTCTATGAGTGGGTTGCCAAACAAATAAGATGGGAGGAGACTTTCACTATGGAGGAGCCCAGGCACAAGGATGAAATGACCAGCACTCCTCAAAGCAAGAAGAGGAATGAGGAGAGCCAATATGAAAACTATAGCATTCTATCATATACGCAAAATGGGATTTTTACGACAGAACGAGATAGGGAAAATTTTAAGAAACCCAAGCCCCTCTTGACTCCTAGTAAATTCAGGACCAATAAAAATAAATTTTGTGCCTATCACAATGAGACTAGGCACAATACTTCAGAATGTTGGGCACTAAAGGATGCCATAGAAGACCTCATCAGAATAGGCTAGTTATAGGACTATATGGTGAGGCTGTCAGAACGACAAGCTCAGCAAACCCAGTGAATCACTGATCAGGAGCAAGAGCCATTCATTAGAACCATATTTTGATCTTGTAATATCATATTGAACTAAATGAAAATATTCTAAGTTTTAGTTTAATTGCCTGGTAGAATGTTTCAAAGAGAAAAAGCCATTCTATGTTGATCTAACACAACTATAAGCTCACTGATGTGTAGAGGTACTATTAAACACTTAGAATCTAACATAACTATGAGCTCGCTAAAGTGCAGAGGCACTATCAAACTCTCAGAATCTAGCATAGCTATGAGCTCACTGAGGTGCGGAGGCACTATTAAATACTCAGAATCCAACAAAGAGCCATAAGCTCACATAGGCATAAAGACACTATAAACTCATCACAGCTTTCATATGAACAAATACTCTCAACTCGCTAGCGAGATCCTTCTAAGCATAGCTCGTATGCGACTTATCTAAATCCTACTTATTAATGATCAAGGCAACCATATACTAAAGTGCATTACACCAAAGTTGCAGTCGATTGGCCATACAAGCATTTCATTGAATCACAGCAATATACATCATCATCAGAAGTAGATGAAAGCATCCAACACAACATTCAAGAGCTATACAGAGAAGCTCATTCACTAAAGGCCACATCTAATGAGGTTAAATTTACATCAGAGGAGGGAAATACATAAACAAAAGCCAAAAGAGCTTAAAGTTGTAGTTAAAAGTAGAAAGCTAGCTACCAAGAGATGAACTCTTACCAGCAAGAAGACCAATAAGCCCGACCGGTCCTGCTCATCCCTCCTTAGCCAGTAGTTCCTCCTGGACCAGACCCAGTGCAATTCAAAAAGGCACTAAGAGTCTAGTTGGCAAGGCTGGAAATCACGACAAGGCCATGAAGAAATAATCTAAGATCTGCACAAGATGTCCTGTGTGGCTAGTATAAAGAGCTATCCAGGGAACCACGTGCAATAGGATATCCACACCTTAAAGACCCATGCAATAGGCCATTCACACCTCGATCCTTCACCGGAAGCCAAACCAGCACAGATATTCAGGGGCTTAGCTGATACATCCATCTGATCACAAAGAAGCAAGAAGAGCTTCTCAGATTTTATTAACTAGTTTGGGTTCAGTGAATGACTCGATGGACAAAAGACCGTGCTTGATTGAATGGTCCTAAAAAAGATTATAGTACCACGCCAACAACTAGCAAGCAACATCAAAAAAAGAAGTATGGCCAAAGCCAAATGAAATGAAAGATCAAAAGCTCGAAATGACAACATGGCAGAACAAGGACTTTGACTAAATAGCAAAAATTACAACTCCTAGTCAACGAAATGAATTGAGAGTTGGAGGCTTATGTTGTGGGTGAAAATCGATCTCGGTCAAGCAGGCCGAAGGCTTGGCAGAAGTTAAGTCTTGACTCATGTGTTCAACAAATCGCTCTACTAAGTCTTAACTTGCACATAATTCGAGCTCACCCCACCGGCCTCAAGGTTGACCTCGCTATTCAAAGAATAGCAGTGATCCCACATCAGGGATCTCGGTTCATAAGATAAAGTGTCTTGCTTGGCAAAGGTTCCATAAGAAGGAACTTGACCCAGCAAAATGGAACTTCAGATAGGCTCACGTCAAGCCTCAATTCCAGCCGACCAAAGGGGCTTGCCCCACAGAAAGCAGCCTACAATAGTCAAATTACAGGAGTTCTTTTGTCTTTTACATTTATTATTTGATGTAATAGAATTGTAGCTTGTAATCATTGCATGTAACATTTCTTCCTCTATAAATAGGATGTAGGAAACCATTGTAAAAGGAGAAGAAAGGTTGAGATAGCTAAGAAAAAGCTCTATAAAAAATTTTCTTTCAAACTAATAAAATTCCACCGTGGACGTAGGGTCTGGTGTCGCCTAGATTTAGCTAAATCACATTAAAAAAATTATCTGCCATTACCACTCTTCCTCTCCACCATCTTCATTTCTTGTCTCATTAACAAGAAAATACCTTAGGGTTCAAGGACTTATCTCAGTTGACTGGAGTTTGGCCTAGAACCAAATTTCACCATCAACAATACAAATACTCAGTGAGTAGAAAAAGTTAACCCATCTTTGGGCTGAAAACATTTAGTGATACATGTAAATATAATTTATATAATGTGTAACATATATAAACACAAATATAAATATAATCCATAAAAATACATCTATCTCCAATGCTTCTTCTAGTTACTTTCCTTATCCTTACTTACTCTCCTTAATTTTATTGAAATTATTATCCTTCCATAATCATACACTTATTTATAAACTTCTCTTATGAAGGTTCTTTCATCCTTTTAACATTTTAGGGCCTGCAAACATATTATACTAATATTTGATGAATACTAGAATAATGATGTCTGTTGATAATTGACAATTGATATGTCCCTCAGGATATTAATAAACTTAATGTAAGTTCCTTGAGTTTTGTGTCCTGCTACACCACATTTGATCACCTATAGTTTGTCTCCATGTGATAAAATAAAAATAGATCATGGAATTATACATCTCCTGTGCATATAGGTCTTCCAGATCCCATCTTTGCATGTTAGATCTCAAATACAAACATCACTAAAACTTTTCATATCCTTATATAGTTCCTATTAAATTCCTTTCAACTACCCTTGTCTTATATCATGCAGTGAATTTCTAACTTTCCTTATTTTATCATATCCTTTCTATACATTCTAAATGTTCATGAAATGTATTAAATACAAATTCTTGAGAAAACAACTTATTTTCATGAAATAAATTTATGCTTAAATCATCCTTTGAGAAATATGATTTTAATATAATAAAACAAAATAAAATAGAACTTAATGAAATATTAATGTAAATGAAATAATTATTTCCTAAAGAATTCATAAAATAAATAAAAGATAAAACATTTGAAAATATATTTCATAAGTAAAATTTTTCTATGGGTCCTTAGGATATCTTAATAAGCAATTGAAAAATAAAAATCAAAATTTGAAAAAAAAAATAAGCTTGAATAATTTTCAGAAAATCCATGAAGAAAAACTTGAAATTTTATGCTCTTGTAATTATTCAAGGTTGGGATTCTTAAGAATTTTTTTAAACATAAATTCAACACTAGCTTTCCATTCCATATCCCATTGCATCCAATCATTCAAACAAATATACACATAATTAGGTAGAAAAAATAATTCCTAAAGTTCTATCCTAAATTTACATTCCACATATGAATCTTATTTTATACCTGAATTCATATACATCAACTTCCTAGGTCTATTCCTAGATCACTTCATGTTTCTATCATTTGTAAGTTTAACATTAATTCATCATTTTCATTTATTTAATTTCTTAGGCCAAATCTCCACTATCCAACACATCAAAATAGTTTAGGGTAATTTTTAAAAAGAATTGTTTTATATGAAAAGAAAGCATGATGTTAGAATTCCCACTCATTTGATATGGAAATTTCATAGCCTTTTGTCCTAGGCCTAGATCTATTGCCACAATTATCAGAATCTAAAATGAATTCACTGAATATAAATCATTAGAATGTAGAGATAAGATAAAAAGAAGATTAAATTCACATTTGATTCGATCATTTTACCTCGTGTTTGAGTTTTCAGATCAGGTGTTAGGACTTTTTCTTGACTAGGTTTCAACTATGGTTGACGATCACCCTGAGGTCACCTCAAATTTTTTGCATTGAGTTTTGTTTGCCTAACACTGACCAGTCAGTTACCTTTCCAGACCTAATCGTCCAGTTGCTCCGCCTTCGAGGACCAAGTCTTTAGTCAATCAATCACCCTTTTAGACCTATGTTCGAGTCTAGTTAGGTTAATCCTATGGGTGTTACAAACTTTATATAACACATTAATCTCATTACTCCTTCTTTGTGAAGACTCCTCTCCATCATTAACTAAAATAGAGATACACCTTGTATTAGAAGAAAACAATGGCAAGAAAAGGAAAGAATAATAATGAACACCGTATCAATATACCAATTCAAACAATTTTAAAATTTGACATTGGCAAGCTAAAAGTGTCAATTTCACATGAAGATTGATCATCAAGCTAGTCTTACTTATCTAATCCTTTTTCCTCTTCGCCTTCTTTAAACAATTGGCATCTTGATAGAAACTCATCTAAAATAAATACATCAGTATAAGGTTTAGCATATATAAGGAAAGCAAGAATATAAGGAAAATTTTGAAGAGCATATCTCAGTTAGAAAGCTTGGATTCTATTATTTCTGTAGTAATGGTCTCAATTAGGGTACTATTGTGAATATTTTTGGAATTGCACAAATGGGCTAGTAAAAGTCCAATGGACGGACTTAACTAATGAGGGCCTAGCTCACCCAAGATTGAGGTCATTGGACCAAGGCATCAGGTCGCTAAATATGAGCTAAGGTTGTTGGTCAACATGGATCAAAGCACCAACCTTAGGTCGTTGAGAACAAAGTTCAGTTCATAAATCGAAGCACACACTCGTAACCACTAATCCAGGAAGATCCATTCAGTTTCCTACTTTGATAGAAGTCTGTTGTAATTATCAACCTTTATCTATTATCCAATCCTAATCGAGTCATAATACTTATCTGCTATAGATTTATATTCAAACTATAACCCCCCAACCATTATAAAAGGGGATGAAATCATTGTACATTGATGATCAATCATCAGATACAAAACACTCAGCAAAGAGTAATAAAAGTTATGGACGTAAGGGTCAAACTGGCTTTAGTTGAACCACGTTAAAAACTTCTAGTGTCTCCTTGTTCTTCCTCTCACTTTCTCTCTTTCTTTCTTCACATTCAATTTGTGGCTTGGGGTTGGGTTAATTAGATTCAACCACCAACATTTTGGTGCTAGAAAGATGGCCCTAAATTGCATTCACCTTGACTTTTCTCGATGGTAAAAGGAAGAACTACCAAGGGTTTAGATGCTACAATTGACCAGCCTAATGGTCATACGAAACAACATAAGGATCCAATCTTTCTCACGGTAGGCACTTCTACTATCCCTACCATAGGTGTTGCCATCGGCATGCCCCCAATGACCTCATGCCAACCTGATATTATTGATGGAATACAAATATGGCATCAGCGTCATGAGGCACTGGAGAAAATGATAGGAGAGTTGGCGAAGCAGTTAGGGCCTTGGCTCAGGCACAAGCCAGTGCTCATAAGAACAGGTTGGGGGCATTGTGTAGAAAGAAACTCTCTAATAGACATGTGAAGGAGATCAGGAAGAAAGACCAACTAGAGAAGTACTTTAGCACACACATTCAGCTCACTCTACCAACTCACAGCCAAGGTCAGAGGTCTATCGAGTTTGTGAGGATGATGAAGGAGATCATCAACAATGTGCAAGCTCACACCAAGCTAAAAGATCAAACAAGTCCAATAGGAGACATGTCTTAGATCAAAACTTGATGAGCCATGAGTAAAGAAAGCATAGAACCTTAAATCACCACTCTTATGACAAGAAGAGGAGTCAGCCATCTTCCAGCCATCAATCTGAGGCTCAAGACCATATGGTAAAAGAGCTGCTTTAGAGGGTAAAGCAATTAGAACAACACCTTCAAGCTCAAGACCACTGTGATCATTATGAAGGGAGGACACTACTCACTAGGGAGATTGAGAAAGAGCCTCTCCCTTATAGGTTCAAAGTCCCCACTATGCCGCTATACAATAGGGATAGTGACCCATACAACCACCTGGATGCATTCAATATATAGATGGATCTTCAGACGATGAACCCTTTGGTCAAGTGTTGTGTCCTCCCAGCCACTCCAGGAGACATACCTCGAGCATGGTTCAGGAATCTCAAAGGTTGTAGCATTGATGGTTAGGATGAATGCCAAAGGAGATTCATCAATCAATATAGGGCATTGAGAAGGTAGCTTGCACCACCCTACCACCTCACGATATTCTTTTAGCAAAAAAATGAATCATTGAAAGATTACATTACCTGATTCAGACATGAGGTTAGTCATGTAGAGAATCCCTTAAATGAGAGCATCTTAATAGTGATCATAGTGGGACTGCAAAGATAAGAAGCTATATGAGAGCATATACAAGTCTCTAGTAAGGGACCTAGGTGAATTCTATGAACGAGCTACCAAAAAGATCAGGTAGGAGGAAATCTTTGGCCCTAAAAAGTCCAAGGACGAGGCTAATAGCTCCAACCAGAGTAAAAAGAGGAACAATACCAGGAACAACAAAGAGAGTCAAGATGATGACCCCAAAGATTAGGTCATAAAGAAGGCCAAGAACGAGTGATCTCAACATAAAGGTCGCCACGATAGCTACAGTATCTTATCAAATACTCTAGAAAAGATCTTTGTGATAGAGAAGGATAGGGAGGATTTCGAGAAGCCCAACCCCATAAGGACTCTTGGCCAATTCAAAAACAAGAACAAGTATTGTGCTTATCATGATGAAATCAGGCACAACACTTTAGAATGTAAGGCACTCAAGGATGCAATTAAGGACTTGATCAAGAGAGGTCATTTAAGAGATTATATATGATGGTCCTAGTATCAAAAATTAATGGTTCTTTTGATGAGATATGTAGAAAATTGATAACCAGTGAATGTGAAGGCGATAATGTTTAAAGATTAAAAATAAGAGTAGTTAAGATGTAAATAGGAGAAGAGAATTGAAAACACAGATTTTTAAAGTGGTTCAACTTGAATTGAAACCACAATTCAAGTCTACTCCACTTAATCTTTCTCAACTGAAAGACCTCTAAAATTAAACAAAAACTATCAAGATTGATAGGCTCCTAAAATGCTAGTATTTACAACAAAACACGCAAGAAATTAATAAGTTTCTTGCTAACCTAGAAGAATTAACAGAGGCTCTTCTAAGATAAATGTAATAGAATAAGAAAAGGATTGAAATTACAATACCAGAGTTTGAGATGAATATCTCAAACAAACCACAATAATCTTAGGTAATCTTTGATCTAATGAGCTTGAAGAAATTGATAACTCTATGCAAATAGAGTTATCTTGATAATTTCTAGGCTTAAATTATTGAAGTTTGAGAGTGATTTTTATAAGTCAATCTGTGTTTTTAGTTATTTTTGTTACTCTATTTAAAGTGGTGTTGTTGTTTAGTTCATGAGAATTTTAGATTTGTTAATGGAGGAATTAAGTTGAATTAATATTGTTTGTTTGCTAATGATTAAGGCTAAATTGTGGTTTGAACTAGGAGGTCCTATGATGAGCTCGAGCTCGATTATGCAGCAGCTCACGAGGTGATGATCTCACGACCAGTTCGTAGCTCACAATCTCAGCTCACAAACACCCAGCTCGTAGCTGCCCAGCTCATAGTCCCAGCTTGCACAAGGACGAGCTCATGCCTAGCTGCAGTTCATTTTAATGACAAGCTCACAGCAGCAACTCGTAGTAGTTCACTTAAATCGTGAGCTTATAGTGGCCAACGAGCTCTCAACCATGAAGCCCGATCTATGCAGTGATTCATGCTGTAACAAGCTCACAGTCAGGTAGTAACTCAATCCTCACACTCAAGCCTTGTATTGACAACCTAACGAGCTCATGTCGGCAGTGTCATTCCAGACTTGGTTCTGCACACAGGCATGAGGATGAGTTCTTATTATCATGAGGAGGTTGTGCTTGTCCAGTGGGTAAAAAAAAAGGGTGGCATGCCATGTTGCCTTGTTGGAGGAAGCTGAATGGTTTTTCTTACCTAATTTTAGTTCCATAAAAATGGGGATAAAAAGGGTAGCAGCATAGCACGTGAAAGGGAGAGGAGGATTTCTTGCATTCTTGGGTGTTGAAAACCTAGAGGAGGGGAAGAGACATCAAGGATAGCCGCCATTAACCAGAGATAGTAGTAGAGGAAGGAGAGGAAGCTAAGAAGACCTTCATATTTGGGCTCCTTTCTTGCTTTTCTTTCTTTTCTCTTGTCATTTACTATTTTGCTGAACAATGGAAATCTTGTATTTTATATTAATCACAGAAATGAACATGACTAAATTTGTTTTTAGTTAGGATTGATGTTGAACTTTAATGTTGCAATGAATTCCTAGATTGTTATTTGTGATGCTGAGTAATTT
>JANHAO010009328.1:0-18467 GCA_026873985.1 Saraca asoca
GACACCAAACTGTCAACTGAAGGAATTTCCACTATGACTTCACAACTCAGATATCAACATCTTCAACACTCTTCCAAAGAGATTTTAGAAGCCATCTAACAACAAGAAGTCATTTTTCAAAAATTTCACATATAAAGGCTTCTATCTAAAGAACTTGGTATTTTCATATACGATTACTAGAAAATAAATCTTTTGTTCTACGGTTGTTCATTAGGGTCTAAAGAGTTAATATGCAGCTCGACCGGAGCTGGGATGCTACCAGTAAGCCTGTGGAAGCTTTTAAATAAATAGTGCTATTTAGAGCATTTAACACAATATCTTGAGAAATTGACTATAGGGGTACTAGAAAATAAATCTGATGATTTAAGAGTACTCACCAGGTCCAGAAAAGGCTATCCTCAGCTCGTCGCCGGCCGGGGTGCCGCCGGCGACCCAAAATCACCAGTTGACCAAAACAGCTCACAGTAAACAGGGGAGGAAGGAGAGTTTCGGTTGCTACTGGTTACCCAGCCATGGAATCACGCCGGAGAAAGTAGGAAATGGCCGCTGCCCACGATGGCTCTGGTGAAGAAGAACGACGCCAATCGAGGTTGCACGAAGGCTGCGTCGTCGACAGAAGCCATGCGTGCTACGCTGCTGTCGACTGAGAGGCTGAAGGGGAGGATGCAGAACTCTAGCCGGGCTCCCACACCACACCAGAATGCAGAGCTTGGCGGGAGGAAGAGAAGAAGAGAGAGCGGCCGGTGAGGAGGAAGAAATCGAAGAGAGAAGGTAAAGGGAGAGAGAGAAATCAGAAAAAGAAATGGAGGAAGCTACGGGAATTCTCTATAAGGAATCAACAAATATCAGCCCAGTGTGATCGAAAATCGACTGGGCCAGTTTTAGCCCATTTTTTTTCATTTTTTTTCAAATTTATATTTTGGCCCCAAAACTTTAAGCTATTTCAAAAATTTCCCACCCAATTTTGAAATTTTTCACTTTAGTCCCTGAGATTCTTTCAATTTAATCCTTTTCCATTTTTAATTTTTATTTTCAATTTTTCCTTTTTATTTTCTAAATTTTTCAGGTATTACAACTCACCACCCTTCACAGTATTGGTGGGGAGCTCAGCTTGAGTTGGATCACCGCTAACGGACTGATATGAGTTGCTGGCTGAACAGTAAGGGAGAAGGAGAAATAGTACTGTTAAGCTACAGCTGAGCTAGATAGATGAAGGGGAGGCATGGGGAAGAGAAGGAAAGCAATGAAGGCATCAGAGGTGGCCAAACAATAGTGAATTGAAGTTGATCAGTCAAACATAGCAGCGATAGGGGTTTCGGCTAAAGGGAGAAGCAACATGCATCGGGAAAAGGAGATCAATGCCGAAGAAGAAGGGAGGACATCGTGTAGTGGCCAAAGCTCAGCGGAGCTTGTTAGAGGGGAGGAGGCCGAATTCAAGCCGCTGGAGAGTAGAGGAAGCTTTAGGAACCAAAAAGAAGTCGTGTTAGACGGAGAAGCTAACTGAAGGAAAATTTATACATAAAAAGAAATAGGGGCAAATTATAATTTGACCCTATAACTTTTCACCAACTTCAAATAGGTCATTCTGAGAAATAAGAAATTACATTATGACCCTAACAAAATTATAAAATCTTCACTTTGGTCCCTTGGTAACATTTTTTTTAAGGTATTACAAATTCTTCCTCTATCAAAAGAATTCATCCTTGAATTCTAAGAACATAGTCATAAAGAGTGAGGATCCATACCAACACATCACTCAAACAGTTGGGGGTATCTATACATTATGAGGGATTTAAGCTCCTAAGTTATTTCCTTTTCCTATGATTCTTCCACAGAACCACGTATCATCCTAATAGGATTCTTTTCCTCACTACTGTTCTTCAAAGCAAGATTGCCACGGTCAAGCTCCCAATCTTCAAGTCCTTTATCAATGTTCATAATATTTCCCTTTGCCTAGTGTACATCATGACATCAAGCTGAGCATAACTACCCTATCCGATGCAATATCTATCGTATTGGGATTTCTTTTCAACTCAAGCTGACAACCATAGCCTACATAGGATAATGCAACAGCAATCTGGCTCATACAAAGCAACTATATTCATGAGGTTGATTGAGGCTAGGGAAGTTTGATGGTCTGATCATTTAAAAGCTACAACAAAACAGTGGTTTATGATTGATCTTGGATGGCAACGCTGTTGGTGAAAGGAAATGACTTACAGAACTCTTTGGCACTTATCTATAGTCCCATGGGAAGCCATTAAATAGGTAACCAGAATAGGGTAACTAAGAATCATAGTTTGGGGAGTACTGTAGCTAGCAGGACTAGTTGGAGCAGCTAAGTGCAGCTCTTGTATAACTACTGAGGGAGAAAGGCTTACCCTGACAATAAAAGGTTGAGATTTCATGCAACACTAAGTGCTTGGGTGAGTGCTCTGTAGTAGGACCAGATGACTGAATAATTGGGCACTCGTGCTCCTCAACCTAAATGAGCTAATCAATGAGCAACTTCATCCAGCTAAACAGGAAGGATTAACTAGAAAAAAAGACTAGCTGCAGAAGTCAATCTTGCCAAAAATAAGGAAGTAGCCGAACGAAACAGAGTAAGAACACACGGTCTAAGTAGGATAAATTTCTACTACCTTGCCTTGGTAAGCATATTCAGCCTGAATATTATTTTTTACTCTTTTCACATCAGCATCTGCCATCCTTTTTGACAATTTATCATCTACAGACAGGTTGGGTTAATCTATATTCCTATTCTCCCTAAAAGAGATTCTTGGAACCTGTAGGTTATGTGCTTGCCATGCTTCTGCTACGCAACTCTGATTGTTAAACTAATTCATCCACAAGACCACCTATAGCTCTTTGTAAGTCTATAGCCCACGCTGGGGCATTTGAAGTAGAAAATCTAACTAAAGCTCTGGATGTGGAAGGAACCTTTTATTTAGGTTAGAAAATTCCTAGCTGTACTTCGGCTCATGCAACCCTACCTTAGTCTTTAGCACAGCCTCGGCCCCTAGGTCTATCTTGAGGTCGGGGTATAGGTTGGGAAGAAGAAGAAAGTTCATGGGAAGCTCTCTCAGACGCTTCTTCCACTCGACGTCCTAAGTGAGTCGAAGATCAAGTCTTAGGTAACATTTTCCTATTATCATATAGGAAGATTCGTTTTAGGCAAGATACACATATATAGGATGGAAATTTAGAAAATATAGAGATTATTAATATATATTCATGGTGTGGGCATTAACATATTCTTATTCATGTGTCGTGCTCAATGGCATACTAACATAAACTCGATATGCCTATCTCATCATGGCAGTTGGAGACCTTTATCATGTACCTAAATCCTAGGCCATGCTCTGATACTAACTTTGTCACGCCTCAATTCTCAAAATGTAATTGACATAGAAGGTCACCATTAGGAAACCTCTTTCATCAGGAAAATCCCCTACAAGCCTTACAATGCAAATAATTTACCGATGACTCACTATTTCATCAATTCGTAATGAAATATTTATAAAATTTGTAATACCTTAAAAAAAATGTTATTGACGGACCAAAATGAAGATTTTATAATTTCGTTGGGGTCATAATGTAATTTCTTATTTCTTAAAAGGACTTATTTGAAGTCGATGGAAAGTCATAGTGTCAAACTACAATTTGTCCTATTTCCTTTTATGTATAAATTTTCCTTCAGTCAACTTTTCCTTCCAGCATGACTTCTCTTTGGTTCTCAAAGCTTCCTCTACTCTCCAGTGACTTGCATTCGGCCTCCTCCTATCTAACGAGCTCTGGCGAGCTCGAGCTACTGCATAATGTCTTCCCTTCTTTTCTAGTGCTGGCCTCCCTCTCCCCGTGTGCACTACTTCTCCTTCAACCAAAAACCCTGTCACTGCTACTACTATGTCCGGCCAATCAACTTCAGTCTGTAGTCATTCGGCCACCTCTAGTGCTTCCCTTGCTTTCCTTCTCTTCCCCGGTGCCTTCCCTTCGTCTACCCAACTCAGCTGCAGCTTGGCGGTACTATTTCTCCTTCTCCCGTACCGTTTGGCCAGTAACTCATATCAAAATGCCAGCAGTGATCTAACTCCAACTGAGCTCCCTACCTGCACTTTGAAGGATGGTGAGTAATCCTAGAATAAAAGATTTACTCTATAGCAACCTTATAGTTAGTTTGCAAGAAATTTCTCTTAAAACCCTTACTGTTCTAACTGAAAGAAATTTGAAATTTCTCTTATCGTTTTGCATTGTTTTACTTCAGTAGAGTTCCTATCAAAGGATTAAGCATATTGACGTCCAATTTTGAAGCTTCAACTGACTTAGTTTTTTAAGGAATTTCCAAAGTGAGTGGAAAATCCTCTTCACTTAATAATCTCATGTGTAAATATAAAATAATTTTATTATATGGAATATTATTATTCCTTTTAAATAATCGGACTTTCCTATAAATTAAAGTGATTTCGAAAGTATATTTATATATTGTATGTGTACATGAAATAGTTTGCCATGATTAAATGATGCATTTTCTTCTTGTGTAATGTCATTGGAATTGGCAATTCTATTTTCTATGTGATGAGTAGATATAAAAATGCATCAATCGATTTATGTATGTTTTGACAAATGTTGCTTACTCTAAATAGGATTTTCATTAAAATGGATATATGCATTTTTAGATGTGTATTGATTTAATTGTATGTCATTTTTGCATGGTAAGGCTTGTAGGGGGTTTCCTGATGATGACCTTCTACATTGGTCACGTTCTGTGGATCGAGGTGTGACACTTGTTAGTTATTGTATGTTCAATTCTTTTCAAGTTTGAGATCATGTAAGACATTTTTTAAAGGTGACGAGACATGTTGTGTTCTGACCTCTTTGAATAATTCTCAAACTTAAGGAATAAAGCCCTTTATTTCTCCAAAGAAACACTTCCATACTTGATTTTCATAGTGTTCTATATTTCTTTTGCTAAACCAAGCATGGCGAAGTCAACTATTAGATCGTCGGTCATTGCACTAAGTAAGGTGACTTAAGCCAAGGTGTCTTTTCTTTTTAGAGCCTCATACTCGTTCTTATCCACATTCAATGCTTCTAGAACCAACTCTAGAAGTGTAGTGGATATCATCTTGAGTGTGCCTTATTTAGTGAGCAAGAATTAAATCTTCTATTGCCATAGAGGATAGTTATCCCTATTAAGCTTTAAATCTTTGTTCAGCTCAGCTATAATGCTTTTTGTGGCAGTACACATACTACATCACACAATTTTATACCCATTAGCATATTTATTTTTAGAACAAGATATAAATTGCATGAACTAATTAAAAATAACTAATCTATGCTTAAACAAACCAAAGATAAGCATTCTCAACCTCTAATCAAATTGATTTAAGTATAAATTTTATTATTCCAAATAAAATCATCTATTTTACGCCTTAAAACAATTCAATTACAAGAAATTACTTTATGAGATTCAAAAAATTCCACCAAAGTTTTTAAGTTTTTTTTAGTCACTTTTGAATAACAAAAAAACTTTTAGCATATAAGTCCATTAACTTATCAATTCATGCCAATCATAAAGATCACATGAGGAAAAAACATTCAAGATACTAAGTTACATGCCAAAGCTATGTTCTATACCTATGAACGTGTTTTTACAACCGGGCATTGATATCAATATTGTGATTATTTATTTATTTATATTAAAAAAATGAATAAAAACGATCTAGAGAGATTCATAAATTTACCTATCTTTCCAAGCAAGGTAAGCTACAATTCACAGACGACTTTTGATCCCAATGATCTTGTAGAATGGCTCTGGAATGATAGAAATAGCTCCAAAAATATGCTTAGGATTAATAACCAAGTTAATACTATGAAGAATAAAATGAAAAACTTTTTCACTCTCTTTCTAGCACAATAGAGATCCTGAGTATAATCTTTGAATCAAAAGTCAATAAAATAACTAAATGTGTGTTTCTTTCAAATTATAATTCACGTCACTTATATAGCAACACCAGTTTCATTACCCAAAAAAACATATTTTTTGGTTACTCAATGGTTACATATCCAAAAGTCATAATCGCAGCACTTAATTCCATCATTATCCCATAATAATGAAGTATAATTAAGCTTAAAAATCATACATGAGGAATCAAGGGTTTTTTCTCTTATTCTTCCTCTCTTCCTCAATGATTATGGGAGATGAACACATGTTTAATTTCTAATAATAAGCCTCATAAATTTTCCACTATTAGTATGGTTAATTCCCACCTTTTTATTAGTAAAGTAAATATAATCACGTATGTAGAAGATTGAAAAGAAAAGACGCACTTTTTCTTTCTTATACATTTAATCCACTTAGATAGAAAACAGGCCTGAATTATCTTGATAAATGAATAAAAAAATATATCTTTATCTTTCCTCAATAATTCTGTCATAAATGAGAAATAATGCATGTTAGAATTTAGAAAATCTTTTCTTTCTTATTCTATCTAACAATCACATGAATTAAAAATGTGGAACTTCAAGATTAAAAAAATATATATATCAATGCGTTGTTTTATTATAGTTTGTGGAGCCAAATTTTTTTTCTTTTTTTCTCTATCGTGTACTTTTGGCCATGAGTCAATTTCAGTCCTAGAAGAATGAAAGCTTAGTTCTGTAAGTGAAAATTGAAGGTGTGATATATTTGAGCCAGTGATTCACGCTAGTGAATTGCAGTGCTTGATCCTACCCACTAAACAGTGTTATCTTTTTTACGGAGGTAATTTGTTATGGATAGGATATAAGCTTGGGTTTGATGGTGTAAATTAAATGGCTTGGGACTTCTTTCTTCATGGTTTTTGGTTAATAATCAAATCCTAATGATAAGTCTCTTAAACTTGTAGTTAAATGATCTTATCTAGGAATAAATAAAGTACAGAAGAACATACATATGAGAATATGGAGCTCACTCACTCATCTAGTAAGACAGTTATTAAACCTCAAAATTATCGGACAGCTCTCACAGTTTTGATTTCTAAAAATTAACTGACTTTTGAGTAACTATAAAATATATTTTTATTGTTTCAGCAATGAATTTCGAATAATTATCTTCAATAGATAATTTAGACGTACTAAAGATTAAGAGGCAATGTTAATTTTCACATAACACTAAGTGAAGCTTCACATGTGATATGGTACCCAGAGAATTGTTGAATTTAAGAAAGACTGAAAAAGAATATTCCTAACAAATCCCAAGACCTGAAAGTACACTAGACATGGACACAACCTTAGAACGCATTCCATTAACAGAGATCTCATCATCCAATTCCAATTATAACACATGTACATGATAGAAAATGATTAGTCAATTCAAATATTAACAAAATTATTCAGAACTGTCAATTTGCTTTAATTAAATACGGGTAGGTCATTTTTGTCCTCAATTCTAAACCGAACCTTTTCACCTGATGTTCTTTACAAGACTAAGGTACGGTATAGTCTGTATAATGCAAAGTTTAATAAAAGTGTTTTGCCTCTAGTTTATGGAAGCCTTTCAACAAAAAATTACCAAAAATAAAACCCACATTTATACCTTTGCATGTGTTCGGTATTTTCAAATGAAAACTTTAGCAAAATGAACAAAAGAGAAAAAAAAAACACACGGAGGAATGAAAAAAATCTAACAGACTTGTTCAGAACGCCTTAACACAACAAATCTTAGTTTATCTCTTCACACAAATGACGTTATCATCATGCAAAATGTATTTAAGTGGCTTCAACTCCAAATACTCTTTGGATTTTGCAGTTAGGACTCGATTTTTTCAGTTCCTCGTTACTCAGTTGATCACTTAAAAAATGAAAGAAAGGTTTCATAATAAATAAGAAAAGGGTCCTTAAGGATTATGTAAGCAGCACATGATCTACTTCTATTTATTTTAACATAAAAGATAATTGTCCCACTTTTCATAATATTTTAAGAGTGAAATGTCCAATTTTGAATTTCAAGAGGGTAATATGTCTTAAAGATAAAGTTTAGAGAGTAAAGTGTATTTTCTCTATTTTCTTTAGGTATAAAATTGTGTGAAACGGCCTCGTTTCCTTGGGCATTCTCTCCATTTTTTTCTAGCCGAGCGCACTGATAAACCGAGCTCCGATTTTCAAAAGCAGTCAATGCCCGCCTTTTATTTCAGACGCTTTCATCTTTCTTCTTTTCCAAAAATCTCTTTCAAGCTTCGATTTTGCTCCGATTATTCTCGATCCTTCAGTGCTCAGTTGGCATTTTCGAGAAACAATTATCCAAAATCGAATTTTGATGAAACTTTGCTTCTCCAATTTCTATCTAATCGTGGGCATCACGAAGCACGAAACTTCCTTGAGAAATTTTCGCTGGGAGATCTTCATGAACGGGTTGTTCATTGGACTTCATTGGTTTCCAAGTATTCCAAGCACGGCTATGTTGACGAAGCTCGTGTGCTTTTTGACATTATGCCTTTCAGGAATATCGTTACTTATAATGCCATGTTATCTGGGTATTTGCAATCCGGGAGACTGAACGAGGCTTGTCAGTTTTTCGAAAGGATGCCAGATAGGAATGTTGTTTCATGGACTTCAATGCTTTGTGGGTTAGCGGATGCAGGCAGGATGGAGGATGCAAGGAACATGTTTGATGTAATGCCGGAGAAGAATGTTGTTTCTTGGAATTCATTGGTTGCTGGCCTGATTAAGAATGGAAATTTGGAGCAAGCAAGGGAGGTTTTTGATCAAATTCCGGGTAAAAATATAATTTCTTGGAATGCTATGATTGCTGGCTATGCTGAAAACTGTAAGATGGAAGAAGCAGGAGTTCTGTTTGAGGAGATGGAGTGTAGGAATGTAGTTACTTGGACTACTATGATAGCCGGTTACTGTAGGGCAGGGAATGTGGAAGAGGCTTATCATTTGTTTCAGAAAATGCCCGAGAAAAATATTGTTTCTTGGACAGCCATGATTGGTGGCTTCACTTGGAACCGCTTATATGAAGAGGCCCTGTTGCTTTTTCTTAAAATGAGAAATTCTGATGCAAAACCAAATGGGGAGACCTTCGTTTCTCTTGCCTATGCATGTGCAGGTTTGGGTTTTCCTCACCTTGGCATGCAATTACATGCTCAGCTAATCACTAATAGCTGGGAGCCTGATGATTATGATGGCAGGTTATGCAGAGGTCTCATTCACATGTACTCTGTGTTGGGCCTTGTGGACTTTGCACACCATATCTTTGAGAAGAACCTGACCAACTGTAATAATCAGTCTGTCAATTCTATTATCAATGGTTATATTCAGGTTGGTCAGTTAGAAAAGGCTCAAGATTTTTTCTACAAAGCACCCATTCGTGACAGTATTGCATGGACTTGCATGATTGCTGGTTATTTTAATTCTGGGCAAATGCTAAAGGCATGTGATCTGTTCAATAACATGCCTGACAGAGATGCCATAGCATGGACTTCAATGATTTCAGGGCACGTCCAAAATGAGCTTTTTGCTGAAGCCATCTGCTTGTTTGGTGAAATGCGGGCTCAGGGTGTTTCACCTCTAAATTCTACATATTCTGTTCTTTTTGGAGCCATGGGTGCAATGGCATATCTTGATCAGGGGCGGCAGTTACATGGTATGCAGTTGAAGACACTAACTGAACGTGATTTAATTCTTGAGAATTCTCTGATTTCAATGTATGCAAAATGTGGGGTGATAGATGATGCACATAGGATATTTTCTACTATGACTTGCCAGGACATAATTTCTTGGAACTCCATGATAATGGGTCTCTCGTATCATGGAAGGGCCAGTGAAACTTTAGATCTGTATGAAACTATGCTTGAATCTGAGGTTTACCCAAATTCTGTTACTTTCCTTGGCGTCCTGTCAGCATGTGCCCATGTAGGGCTTGTTGATCGAGGGTGGGAGTTAATTAGTGCCATGACTAATGCTTATGCGCTTCAACCAGGTTTGGAGCATTACATTTGTATGATCAATCTTTTGGGGCGAGCGGGGAAAGTGAAGGAAGCAGAAGAATTTGTCTTGAGGCTACCTTTTGAACCAAATCATGCCATTTGGGGGGCATTGCTAGGGGTGTGTGGGTTAAGCAAAACAAATGCAGATATTGCAACACAGGCAGCCAAACGACTTCTTGAGTTGGATCCCTTAAATGTCCCCGGCCACATAGCCCTTCGTAACATTTATGCAGCAAATGGTTCACACATCGAGGAGACAAGTTTGAGGGAGGAAATTGGATTGAAAGGCTTGAGGAAGGTACCTGGCTGTAGTTGGATAATTCTCAAGGGGAGAGTTCATGTGTTCTTATCAGGAGATAGAGTATGTCCACAAATGGAAGAGATGCTAATGCTATGATTTGAGACCTGAGCTAAAGAATTACAAAGAGCAGAATGTGCATGGGAATAAACTTGATTACCATCTAATGCTCCCTAACTTGTGGCGGGCAGGATAAGTCATAAGTTGAAGTGCTGAGCCAGTGGCTAAAGCTTTCATAGTCCGACAAAACTGATAATTTTCTTCATTCCAATAACTGGATTTTAGATGAGGGAGTCAACATACTACAGGGTGGAAGTATTAGCCTCTCTGGAGCACATAACAGACAAATTTGGATTTACCATGAAATGGCGGCCAGAAGGAAGAAATATATTAGAAAATGTTATTTAGGCACATAACTCATTCACAATTAACATATAACATTGTTTATTTGATTCAAATTATATCATATATGTAAAGATGAGAAATAATGCGTGCAAATGATATTACTTGATATATTATGCTGTCAAAGCTGCAAAGTTCAAATAAGTTTGCATGGTTAATAAAACCCAATTATCATCAGGAAAAGAAATTAAAACGCTGATGTTAATCCATGTTATACAGTTTATTTGTAGTTGGTTGATGAACTATTTACAAAAAAAACTAATTCTCTTGGTGCTATGAAGTAACTGCTGCTAAGTTTTTTCACTAGATTTAATATTCATATTCTCGTTGCTAACTATTTCAGTGATGGTTGAGTGACAATGTAACTGTGCCAATTAAAATAGACTTAATTACAATTTTGCTCCTTCTCTAGTATAAATTGATTAGATTTGGTTCTTCTAATAGACAAATTGAACTAAATAAAGTTTAAATTGGTAATTTCCGTTAAATTTAAGACAAAAAATCCTAACTTATATATAGAGTTTTAATATAACTTCAAGTTGGCAATTACTGGAATAAAAATTAATTGTACTCACCTTACAATGTCAAAAAAGTGCAAATCACTAATACAAGATTTTGACTGTTAACATCACATAAAAATTAGTTGTATTCACCTCACAATATCAAAAAAGTGCAAATCATTGACCCATGATTTTGATTGTTAGTATCATGTAAATGGCTAACTTCCTTTTTAATGATTATCAACTTGGAGTTGGAGCTCAAAAAAAGTGCAAATCATTGACCTATAATTTTGATTGTTAACATCATGTGAACGATTAATTTTTTTTGTAATGATTATCAACTTAAAACTTTATTGAAATTTATATTTGAATTAATATTTTTAATATTTAATTTAACTAAAATTATCAATATAAATTAAATATGATTTAATTTATATATTAAAGAGGGTAAAATAAAATTTTTAAACAAAATTATAATCCAGCCATTAAAATAGAGTAGAGAGAAATTGCATTCGTTCTTAAAAAATGTAAAAGAGGAAAAAAATAAAGGTGGACAGTAGTTAGTTTGACCAAAACGGCCTAATTTCATTTAAATAAAGTACATTTGAGATATTAAAATTTAAATGCAGTGTGTGTTAGTATGTACCAACGGTAAGAATTTGATAGTTTACAAAAGATCAGTACTTAGAACCTTCGTGTCACTGTTATATAAAAAAAGTGTATTATGTTCTAAAATCAAATATCACATTAATTTTATGGAACCGTTTGAGACCTGCAGTCGCCAAGTCCGACAAAGTGTGAATTAGTTCCATCCAGCAAAATCAAAGTCAAACTTGAGTTTGTCATGCTGGACCTGGCTTCTTCTGTTATCAACTAGCTCTGCCAGCTGGCAAAAACCATTGACTAATACACACCCACGATAGGCGACTGAACAACGCAATCCCAAGCTTATATCAAATCTTACCATTATTGGTAACAGTACCCTTTATTATTTCACATTCATGGAGATAATTCAAGAGTTGCAGCAACAAACTACAGGTAGAGTTACTTGAACTTGCTTTCTTATCTTTGAACTGACAGACACAGAGAGATGAACAGAATGAAAGAAAAATCATCACTAGTTCCTTAAACATAAATTCTCATGCATAAGAAACACTCTGATTGTTAGTTCATCATGGTAGCGATTCATGTATCTGTTGGCTACTGAGTTCAATTTAAAGCAGCAAATAGGCTCACAGTGATAAGCCTACTGTTTATTTGTATTCGGAAAATCCACTTACCAGCTCCACGAAGAGATTACAGAAAGGGAAATTTTTAGTTTTTATTATTTGTAATGAGCTAATACCTTATAATCATAAATTTTAGGACAGCATATAATTTCATTCTAATTTCAGTTCCTGAAAACATATAATTTGATGATATATATTTACCATCAATACTTATCTTAGTTATCTGGAGGATTTGGTTTAAACTGGAAGAACAATAAGATCCTGTCAGCTTTAATACTATGTTTAAATTTGTTCTTGAATCTGGATTATACAAGATAAAACTAAGTT
Source organism: Saraca asoca (assembly GCA_026873985.1). Taxonomy (NCBI): domain Eukaryota; kingdom Viridiplantae; phylum Streptophyta; class Magnoliopsida; order Fabales; family Fabaceae; genus Saraca; species Saraca asoca. The sequence goes on from JANHAO010009328.1 coordinate 12,728, forward strand.
TTTTCCTGGTATGTATTTACTATCAGATGAAGCCAGAGAGCAGCATTCAAACAGCAAAACATCTATCCCCAAGCATGCTCAACAATTGAGATTCAAAGAATACAGATGGTGGTTTCGTGTGTCTGCCTACATTATCTTCCTTCTGGTAGGCCAATCTGCAGCCATTATGTTGGGAAGTTTTTACTATGACAACGGAGGTAATAGCAAATGGATGGCAACATTTGTACAATCAGCCGGGTTCCCGGTTCTACTCCCATTCCTTTCCTACTTCCTCCAACATAACAAATTCACCAATTCTCTAAACAATGTTTCTTCCTCTACGAGCAAACCTAAACTTTCCACTCTTATTTTCCTCTACATAGCTTTTGGCATTCTCTTGGCTGGGGACAACATGATGTATTCCTATGGACTTCTTTATCTTCCCGTTTCCACTTATTCTTTGCTATGTGCAACACAATTGGCTTTCAATGCGCTATTCGCTTTCTTCATTAATTCCCAGAAATTCACAGCATTGATAACCAATTCTTTGGTCCTCCTTACCATGTCAGCTTCCTTACTTGCAGTAAATGCTGATTCTGATGACTCAAATAAAATGCCTAGAGCAAAGTATATAATTGGGTTTTTCTGCACTGTCGGTGCTTCTGCTACATATTCTTTGTATCTCTCTCTTGTGCAGTTTTCCTTTGAAAAAGTTATAAAATCAGAGACTTTTTCTGCTGTTTTGGATATGCAATTATACCCTTCATTTGTTGCTACCTGTGCCTGTGTTGTGGGGTTGTTTGCGAGCGGAGAATGGAAAACTTTGGACAAAGAAATGAAGGAATACCAAAAGGGCAGTGTGTCTTATATAATGACTCTGCTTTGGACTGCCATAACATGGCAGATTTCCTCTATAGGATTGCTGGGTTTGATTTTTGAGGTCTCTTCTTTGTTTTCAAATGTAATAAGCACCATGTCATTGCCTGTTGTTCCGATTCTAGCCGTTGTGTTCTTTCATGACAAGATTAATGGAGTGAAGGTGATATCATTGCTGTTGGCACTATGGGGATTCCTTTCATATGTTTATCAACACTATCTTGATGACTCCAAAGCCAAGGCAACCAAAAGAAATGGGGTTGAGGTTTCAGGTGGTCATGTGGAGATTTGTTGACCCAATGCAACAGGCTTCGGTGATAATATGGAGAGGTTTAGTTGATGTCGATTTTTAAGTGGGATTTAAATGATTTCATGATATGTGATTAAATAGGAAAACATAAAAGACTCAAATAATACTTGACTACTTTGAACGTCCACTGTAGGTTTCATTAGATGAAATGGGAGTGGAAATGAGAATGTAATAGAATGGAATAAAATGTTCATTTCATAATTATGTTTGATATGCTTATAAATGTTGGATTCCATTCCATAATTATGTTTGATAAAGCAGAATATTATAAGAATAGAATAAAAAAATACAGTCAATTACAATAATATCTTTAGAATAAAAAAGAGTAAAATATCTATTTAAAAGTACTAAAAAATATACAAAGCTTCAATTCCTCAAATTATATACTAATCATATATGAATTAAATAGAATATATTGCAATGCCAACAAAATAGTAATTATAAGTTAAATAATTAATTTATATTCTCTTATATTCATTATGCTAATTACCAAAAATCTTTGGCATTTATTGATAGTATGATATTATTTTGTTCTTCAAGTATGCTAGTCTTCTTTTCATAATTTTAACTCTCCTTATATATCAATAAATTCTAATTTATTGATTTTTATTTTATATTAAATAATTTTATATAATAAATAATATTTATTTTATAAATAATTTAAATATCTTATCTAAATTCTATTATTAAAAATATAATTATCAAAATATTTTTATATTAAAGTATTGAAAAGATGATATTATTTTATTATTTATTAATATAAAAATAGTTTTAGAATATATAAAAGATGTAAAAGACATGATTATAAAAAACTAATTTATATATGATGAAATAACCCATTCCATTATTTTTGTGATGGAATGGACATATCATCATTTGATATAATGGTCATTCCCATTATATAATTTTTACCAAACAAATTTTTTATTCATCCCTTCCTATTCCTACTTAATTTTAGCCAACCAAACGTAACACTATAGTTTTATACTTTATGTTACATTTGGTTGGATAAAATAGATAAAAAAGTTTGTTTGATAAACATTATAAAATGGGAAGATCCATTCCTTAAGGAATAATCATTTCATCAAATGATGAAATTTTTATTTCATCACAAAAGCAATAATAGAATGAGACATTCCATTATTTATGGATTAACTATTTTACAATTTTGTCATTTACATCTTTTATATATTTCAAAGTTATCCTTATATTAATAAATAATAAAATAATATAATTTTTTTAATACTTTCACTATAAAATATTTTGATGATTATATTTTTAATAATAAAATTTAAAATAAGATATTTTATATTATTTATAAAATATATATTATTTATTATATAAAATTATTTAATATAAAATAAAAACTAATGAATTAAAATTTATTGATACATGAGGAGAGTCAAAATTATGAAAAAGAATGCTAGCATACTTAAAGAACAAAAGAATGTCATATTATCAATAAAGGACAGAGATTTTTAATAATTAACATAATGAATAATTAGAAACTATGAATTAATTATTTAACTTATATGTTATAATTATTATTTTATTAATATTATAATATCATCTATTTAACTTATATGACTAATATATAACTTAAGAAATCGAAATATTGTACTTTTTTTTATTGTAAAAAATATTATTACAATTGATTAGGTGTTTGCATTTCATTTTTATAATATTTTGCTTAACAAATATAATTATGAAATAGTTATTTCATTTTATTGCATTTTTATTCCCATAATCATTGCATCTAACCAAACTTAATATATCGTGAATAAGTTGATCTTATTCATGTAAAATATCAATTTATGATAACAAAATTTGTAAATTTAACTTATTCGTAATATTTTGACAAATAGTAGTAATTAAAACTCAACACTAAAACAAAAGAAAAAGAAAAAGAAAATAAATCTGTAGATTTTATTGCTTATGATATTAATTAAAGATAGATTTATGAGAAATACGCGTGCATTCATTATTACTTTTTGGTGAGTGTTTCTTTTAAGTATAATTTAATATATCAACAATGACAAAGTTAATGTCTAATCTAAAATTTACATAATATAGCCCTTTAAATAATGAGGGGGGGTGCCTGTCAATGTCTATGCGTTTACCGCACATATACCCAAAATTTAATAAATTTAATATTGTATAGTATAGAGTATCCAAAAAGAAATATATCCCCCATCAACCATATATGGTTTTAATTATGTTTTTTTTCTTTTTTTCATGTGATAGTTTTAATTATGCTTTTATTATATGGATTTGATTCTGCACTCAGATAATTAAGCTACTGCCTTTGACCAAAGGCATTTCGTAAGAAGCACTGCCTTTTGTTCCTTTTGGAGGCCCAAAAATGTGAAATAAAAATCTTTATGAGCTAGGCCCGGGTTGAGGCCCAAAAAGATAAAGTAGAAGGAAACATCCCGCCAAAACCGCAATCAATGGATTTCATTGTTTCAAAAGCGTTCACATTGTTTCTGTTTCTTTTTAAAATAAAACTGCAAGTCTTTTTTTTTTTTTTTTGGTCACAAAACTGCAGGTTAAAATATATATATATATGTATATAAATATAAAATTAATTGACTCAGTTGAAAGCAGATATAAAACGATTCTTAATTGACCCCCCCTCCATATCTGTAACCAACATTTCCAAATTTAAAATTCGAAAAAATAATAAACCACTCTCACTCAGCAAAAGAGCAAAATAGCTTCACTTCTCGTTCTCCACCTGTTCCTCTTCATTTTCTCTTTCACTGCCATCTTTCTCGTCACGGTTTTTCACTCTAGTTCGTCTTCTTCTGAAACCGTTTCTGACACTGAAGAAACTTTTAGGGCTCCAATGGCCACTATGGAGAGCTTGATCGGCCTCGTCAATCGAATTCAGAGAGCATGTACGGTTCTTGGCGACTATGGAACTGACGGTGACTCTGCTTTGCCTACTCTCTGGGAGGCTCTTCCCTCTGTTGCCGTCGTCGGAGGCCAGGTTCACTCCCTCTATCTCTCCGCTTTCTCTATTGTAGAAGTGGCTTTTTATCTATTTAGCGTCTTTGATAGTTCTGCCGCGCTTGTCTCTGTCAATTTTGCTCTCTGATTTTTAGATTGATATAAGCATGCATGTAGTTTGTTCGGTTTGATATGAGATTTAAGCTGAATGTAGAGTTCTGGAAAGTCATCGGTCCTAGAGAGCATCGTTGGCCGTGACTTTTTGCCCAGGGGATCAGGTTAGCTATCTATATGGTTATGTTCTCCTGTTCGCTTTTAATTTCGTATTTTGATTGTTCGCTAAGAAGGATCAGAATAAGGAGAATCTTGGTTCAGGTGCTATATTATTATTTTCATTGTTCTCTCTTTTTAAATTTGTTTTAACGGAATCTAAAATTTGCTTAACTATGTTAAGTTACTGGAAGAGTTAAGCTCACGAAGCAAGGTAGTTTGGTAGAGAAACATTTTTCTTGAGCTAGTCAATGCATTATCAATTACTCTGTGCCATATCTTTCACCACTGTTTCTTAGCAAGACAGAATTCGGCGTACCTTTTAATCCTCTGTTTTAGTATAGGAATATTTAACAGATAAGTAGTACTTCAATTTAAGAGAGAACTTTGAGAAATACTTATGGCAGAACATTGAAGAAAAAGTATAATGTGAACAATGACGGAGGCAAACATAGTGTAAATTGTGTAATACAAGTTCTTGATGATAGTTTTTTATTTTCTGGTGAATGATGCTTTTATTTGTTTAATAGCTTACAACTTTTAGTGATTTTTAGGGATTGTGACACGGAGGCCTTTAGTCCTGCAGCTGCACAAAATAGAAGAAGGGCTACAGGACTATGCAGAATTCCTTCACTTGTCCAAAAAGAGATTCTCAGATTTCTGTATGTCCTGTCATTTATATCTATAGATGTTAATCTCCATCTTGAAGTTCTAATCAGAGTAATGGCCAAGTCATTTTTGGTGATCTTTATTCATAATCCATATGTTGTGGCATTAAAGACAGAAATACTTGTGCAATAATTACTTAGGCTACTGCTAGTACTGGTAAAGATTGGCCTGTAACATCATTGAATCATTGTGTACTGAGATTTCTTTGACTGCAGAACTTGATTTCAGTGAATTATTGTGTTCTCCGACTTCTTTCAACTTGTGTAGTTTACAATGTAGTTGTCAATCATACTATCATATAAATTTGATTGGGCAAACAGCCATAGTCTCACTTGTCAACGTTGTGGAATTCAACTTGTCTAAAGTCATTCTCACAGCTGTCAATTGTTCTTTCTGTACATTGCTTGCTAGCCTACTTACTTATCTTAACTCATGAATCGCTACTTGACATTGCTTTGGCACCCTAAATGATTTATCCTCTATTAAGAATTTATACTTGCCACAACCTTGGAATTTTCCTTGGTTTCGCCTGGTTCAAGCTCATACATGATACATTTTTTTTTTTTTTTTTTTTTTAAAGTTGTGATGAAGTTTCTGATGATTTACAACATTGCACTAAGATTATTCTTATACCATTTGGTGTGAACTTGTTGACTTCTTGTGAAACAATATTAGTTGCTATCT
>JANHAO010009329.1:0-18462 GCA_026873985.1 Saraca asoca
TTTATGGTTTTTGCCATGTAACTTCTTATGAATCATAAATATGATTGCATAACTAATTATGATTACAAAGTTGGGTAAGCACGATGATTTGATTAACTTCTTATTTATATTTTTATTATGAGCATGATTTTATGCATGGGGTTCGAGGTGATTATTGGATTGTTTACTCATTGAGTTTCAACACTCTTCATTGTTTCTTATTTTTCAGAGCCCTAGGACACTCCTTCCATTCCTCCATACCTTCTGGACTTTGGATCTGCTCCTTGAGTGAGTAGATTTTCCAAGCGGAGTTATCAGGTATACGCATGATGGTTTGGTTGGTAGTTGGATAGGATTATGTGTATGTGTATATGTTGTTTGGCTGCCTAGTAGGACAGGAATGTGTTAGCCTGGGCCACTGCTGATTTTGTTATATTGTACAGGTGTTGATGGGCATATAGCCCCTTTTTGTATGTGTTGGCATTTTGCCGGATGTCCAAAAAACAAAGGAATTCTATCAGATTTTCGATAGAAATACTTTGTATGTTTAATCTAGTTTTACGAAAGTTATTATAATTAGTGTTAAGTGTATGTGTTAGGCTTGTAGGAAGACTTTACTGGTAACTTCCTATGCCGGTCACATACACTTTTTTCCAATTTTCATTTTTTTTCCTAAACTAACACATTATTTGCACAAGATTACCTTACATACATGGTTCTAATGTATTTAAATGGTTGATATTCCAACCTTTTATATTTAGTTAAAATATTATATTTATTTACTATTGACAGTAAAATTTGGTTTTGTGGACCCAGATCTTAGTCAACACTCGAAATGTGAACTGCGAGTGAGTGAACAGATAGGAAAAAGAGTGGAGGAGAAGGAAAATAGACACCAGGAGCATTTTTATCGTGATTCAGCTAAACCAGTTTAGCCCTTACGTCTACGCTGATTGTATTTTCCTTTGAGGCGGTGATTCTCACTATTCAGACGAGCGGAGCTACAATATACAAGGTTTCCCTCAGGCCTCTCTCTTAGTATTTTGACAAAGCTTTCCCCCCTTCTCATTTCATCCCCCCTTTTACAATGGATCGACCCCTATTTATAGAAATAGGGGAGGTTTTAATGGTAATTTACCAATTTATACATCAGTTACATCATGTAGCTATCATGTACAGACAACCTATATTCTACTTTATGAGGTTTATAGACAGGTGTCTGCCTCTGGAGGCTGGTTTGCCGACTAAGGAAATGTGCTTTTGACTACTGATTAGACTTGTCTGTACCTTGAGACTGGGGGCCACTCATTTGATTGGGACATAGGTCACATGATTTGTGGTACTACAGGCTAATCCTCGAGCTCACAGAATGAATATCTTGGATGCAGCTTGCCCCTCTTAGTGACCCAAGATTAGTTCTACCTAGTGAGTGTGGACTTTTATCTTCTGAGCTCGCCTCGCGTCCTATGCTTGCGATCAGCGAGCTGACCTCCCTTCTTTGTGGGCTTAACACTTCTAAGTGATTTAAGGCCCTTCTCGGTTGGATTTATCTCATTTTGTCTCATATCGGGAAGCTACCTATAATATTAGCTCCATAACTCTCAGCTCACTTTATGGGCTAGGAGTTGTAGCTCTTTGACTAAGGCTGGGGAGCACGATGTCATTGTTTGAATTTGCACTATCTTTCTATCTGTGCCTGTCATCATTATTTTTATTTAATGTACACATTTTCCTAGGACTACCATTTAGGCAAAAGCTGAATCCTGAGAACTTTTCTGGATCGTCAGATATCAGGCAACTGATCAATTTTCAAACCCATCAGTTGATAAATTGATGCTATAAAAGCGGGATAAAGTGCTCATCCCCTTCACATTTCTGTGCACCGATACTCTTATCCTTTAGACTTTCAAGTAGCAGTTGTCGGTCTCGTCCTCCAACTCTATTGATTCTTGCTTTGCCGTAGCGGCGCATTGGTCATTCTTTGATTGAAATCTTCTTCCTCTTTGATTACTTCAAGATCTGATTTGCTCCTTTGTCATGGTAAGTTTTCCCAGTTCTTTGCTTTTGTGGGTTTTTGAACATGGTATTGCTTGGTTTGATAATGTCTGCTAGTTTGCCATTGAATGTTTTATTGGCTAGTTGAAAATCTATATATTGCTAGCTTAGATTTTGTTCCCTTTTAGGGATTTAGTGACCTAATTGGGATTCATTAGCCGATAGTTTTTAGTGTCTGTCCTGGTGGCTCAGGGTGTATTGTGGTTTGTTGCATAAGAAATTTCATTTAAGTAGTTGTCCTAGGAAGGGTTTGCCTTCAATAGCTTGACTAGCTCTTTTTTGTTTCATTTTTTTTGCATAGATGGCAGCCCATAAATGTCGCGGCCACTGGATTGGAAGTGCTGAACTCGAATCCTTAACTAGTAATGGGGAACCAAGGTATCCTTTACCCAGAATGGCCTCTAGGGCCAGCGAGGTCATTGAACGGCCACTTTCTCATTCCGAGCCTAGTGCGAGGCTACAAACCGCTGGAGGTTCTTCGGACCGCTCAATTTTCAATCACTATCCTTCGACCATCAAGTTACACGAGCTCGTGGGCATAGTAGAAAGCTTTCATATCCCCAAAGGCTGTTGTCTCATGGCACCTTCTCCTGATGACCACACAGCTCATCCTTCTCAAAGGTTCATCACGATAAGCCCTTATTCCCTTGATGCTGGGCTTAGATTCCTGGTTCATCCCTTTATCATTAACCTATTAAATAAATTGAAGCTTTCTCTTGCCCAGCTGACTCTGAACTCTTATACCCAACTTATTTCTTTGGCATTTATGTATCTGAGGAGTGACCTTCCTCCCCCTTTCATGAAGGTTTTATGCCATCTCTTCAGCATGAGAAGTACGAGCTCCCTAGACGGGGTCTATTATCTTTTAGCTTGAAATTTTGAGTTTAAAAGGGCTCTGCCTCAAGGAGAGGCTAAGGGTAAATCAAATGTTGGCCAGTATAAGACCCGTTGGTTCTACATCTTGTGCCCATCCTAGCGTTCCCTTCACAATTTTGACTTTACTTTGACACCGGGTAAGCGAGCTGTGATCATGTAAGCTCTTACTAATTTCACATTTCGTTTCTAACACTTTGTCTTGTTTTGCAGTTAGGGTTGGCAAAGTAAAACTAACACTCGAAGCTAAGGAGGCTGAGATGTTATGCCATTTTGTTATTGTCGGCAGTCTACAAGGTGATTTGAAGTTTGATGATGACCTCATTCAAACTCGTGGGTTAGCTCCATCGTTGAATGTCAAGCTTACCAGAGAGATTGAGGCTCGCCAGGTGAAGGAAATTAGTCTAGCTTATTTCGAGGATTACGAAGAAATGGTGAAGTTTCTTTTCCTAAGCCCACCCTTCGATCAGTCTGAGGAGCTCGAGGTCGCTGTAGCCCCTTCTGGTTCCGCTATTACAGTAGCTTCTACTAATCCAAATCTATCTCCTCCTGAGATGACTGTGGTGCCATTCTTAGAGCCAATTCCTACTCCTTTTCATGAAGTGACTGAGGTGGTTAGAGCTATGACCTCATCCAGCCCCTTGCCAAGAAATGGAGGATAAGCAAGGGGAAGCAGACTATTAGTGGTTCAAGGTGAACGGCTCACGAGGCAGTGGCAGAAGAGCATCAACTAAGCCTTGGCCCTAGGATGCAAGGATATTTTGATTTTGTTCGGGAGAACTTGTAAGACATCCTATGATCTCATTCTAGCCCCCGACCATTGGAAATAAAAATCTTGAGCGAAGGGTTGACACGCTTTGCCACATGTGAAGTCTTACTGGTAAGTCATGTTTTCACCACTTTGCCGCCTTTTTGCTTTTCCAAGGTCTAACTTGATTCACCTTTCAGGGTCTATTGGGAGTAATGAAGATAGGGGAAATGCTTTAGTCTTATGAAAATAGGAATACCAAGTTGGTAGAGGACTTGGCTATGGTGACCACCAAAGCATTAGAAATGGAGAATAGGGTGAAAGAAGCTGAGGTCGCTTAGAAAGAGGTCGAGGAAGCTCGAGCTCGCGAGGTAACAAATCATGAGACTATCATATTAGAGCTTAACAGAGACATTGACGAGTTGGCCATAACGAAAAGAGATTGGGAGATAGCACTTCGGGGCTTCGACTCAGCAACACGAAGGTTCGAAGGTGTTGCACAACAGGTAGAGGTCGTCAAAGTCGAACTTGAGGTGGCTAGGAAAGAGATCGCCTTAAAGCAAAAAGAGGTCAACCGGATTATTGCCAAAACTGCCAAGTGGATCACGAAGGTAGTGGAAGACATAGAGTCTAAGACGAGCTCTTTCTTCTTGCATACTTTGTGGAAGCAGCATCCAAATCTGGATCTGTCCTTCTTTGGACCAGAGGCCTTGGATGCCATCGAGGGCTTTAAGAAGAAAGCTATTAGAGCTAGGTCTTCCAGCAAAAGTACAGAGTGTGCGAGCCAAGACTAACATCCACCGAGAACACCGTTGCTGAAGAAATTGGTTTGTAGGTCATGTGATTAGACAAAGGAAGTTCCATCTGCCCCAAGCATCGAGCTTCCTTCTCATCAGAGTCCAGTTTCCTAGAATTAGTCTCCTTGTAAACTAACTTTGCAATTTTTTACCCCTCATTTTGAGCCGTGTTTTTAGACACTGTATTTGATTTTGGATTTTGCATAGATTCACCTCATAATAAAAGGTGCCGAACAGTTCTATTCCCTTTTATTTTTCTTGCGTTCATCATATGAGATGCTTAAGTTATTGTGAATGATTTCCTGCAAAATGATAGCTCAACATATATTAGGTTAGAAGAACATTAAATAGGTTAGTCTTACTAAGTAACAAAAGATGGATTTAATACAATAATTCATGGCCCAAAAGGATATATGCCATATAGAGTGGCCAATCAGCCATATCAACTCATTCTGGGTAATAAACTTTAATAATGAGTCGTTAATAAAATTTAGAGCCAAATATTTAAATGTGTGGACCAGTGTGAAATAGAAAATCTGATAAGGCTGCATGAGAGCTGTGAACATTCGGCTGTATGAGAGTTATGGGCATTCAGCCGCATGAGAGCTATAATTATTGTGATCTTGTTGATTAGCTAGAGATCCTGTGCTAGATTTAGAGAGATGGTGCCAGGATAAACATTGAGTGCCTCAGTCTGCAAACTGGGAATTTAAGATATTCATGACATTTAGAAGTCATCCACACGTATTCTTAAGATAGCAGTCTAATTTTATAGAAAGGTTAACGATCTCATGTTAAAGCAAGGCCAATTTTGTGTCTGAGCAAATGCCTCATAGCCAGGTAATCATCCAGAATGGCAATCCTGTTGTTGAGTGGCTATCTTGTAGCCGGGTGGTTATTTTGTAACCAGGTGGTAATCTTGTTATCGGGTGGCTATCTTATAGTCGGGTGATTATCTTGTAATCGGGTGGTAATCTTGTTATCGAGTGGCTATCTTGTAGTTGGATGGCTATCTTGTTATCGAGTGATAATCTTGTTATCGGGTGGCTATCTTGTAGCCGGGTTAGGTCGCGCATGATTAGACTTGGTCAATTCCTAGAACAACTTGCTTTCCTGCATGGAAACTTACAAAAAACTTCATGCAAAGATTAGTGTAAAGATTCAAAATATGTTCATTAATTTCTAAATCATTTTACAAAAATGAGAAGTAGTTTCAATTACGAACGCTTATGCTTAGTTAAACTTTTCTTAGGGCGTCGGGGTTATCGTCCTGAAGGCTCCACCACATACTCTTACAGGCAACCCCTTCTAATGAGGTTTTCTATGGCATCTGTAAGTGTCCAGCACTTTGAGGTATGATGCCCAATGCAATTGTGATAGGTGTAGAATTTACTCCTATTGCCTCTGAACCTGTTAGGAGTTGTAACGGGTAGAGGCTTCCTGAAGTCCTCTTTATCCTTTTTAGTTGTAAAAATCTTGTCCTGAGTGTTTGAAAGGACATAGTAGGCTTCGAAGCGACCCTAATCTTAAGGTTGTTTGGCCCTAGCCCTTTTTGTGGTTTGAAGGCCAGGATCGCTAACTTGGTTTCTTTGCTCATTGTCACTGGAGGTATTACTCACATTTCCCCAATCAATCTCCTTCAGACCAAAGGTCTCCTCCCACCTAATCTCCTTGGTAGTTCACTCGTAGAACTCTCCCAAGCTATTAGCTGGGGACTTGTAAATGCTTTCATATAGTTTTCCATCTTTGCAGAGTCCCATAGAGATCGCTGTCAAGATACTCTCATCAGATGGTTTCTCCACATTGTTAATCTTGCTCCAGAATCGAATGATGTAATCTTTTAGCAGTTTGCTTTCTCACTAGAAAACAGTTACGAGATGGCAAGGTGGTGTGAGCTACCTTTTCAATGCCTTGTACTAGCTGATGAATCTTTTTTAGAATTCTTCCCAACTGCCCATGCTACGGGCTGGGAGATTCTTGAAGTAGGTTCAAGGTATATCCCTGAACATAGTTAGGAAGACACGACACTTGACTAGTGGGCTGGTCATTTGGAGATCCATTTGGATATTAAATGCGTCTAGATGGTCATAGGGGTTACTGTCCCCATTGTACTGTGAGACTGCGGGGATCTTTAGCTTGCGAGGGAGTGGTTGTTTCTCAATTTTGTAGGTGAAAAGAGTCCTTTCCTTATAGTGGTCTTAGTTGTCTTGGGTTCGAGGATGTTCTTCCAGTTGTTTTACCCTTTGGAAGAGTTCTTCGACCATCATGTCATGTACTTTGGGCTAACGGCTGAGAGATCGATGGCCTTTATTTTTCTTTTGATCACAGGAATAGTAACTTGAGATGTGTCCTTGGTTGGACCTGCTTGAACCCTTTGAGTGACACGAGCTCCAGGGTCGCTGTTTACCATGGTTCTTATAGAGCCATCAGACTTCTAACCTTTCCTGCGAGTGAGAGGGATAAGTCGCATTAACGCGTTGGCTCCCTCCTGATGCCGTGACCTGAGCCTATTTTTATGCTCCCTAGACTTATGCCTGAGCTAGTGTCCTAATCACTTTGAGTGTTTCTTTCACCATGTTTTCAAGAGCATCCTGACGTTGATGCCAAGTTCAAACTCCATCAGTCTTAAGAACAAACAGGCTGGTGGGGGGGCCGATGGAGCCATATTATTGACAGCGTTCATCGTAGGGATGACAGATATGCTTACAGTTAGGAAGGTTGAGCCCCTAGTGATAACTCTTATTGTACTGCACAATCCTCAGGTTAGCCAATGACAACATCGACACTCTTGGTTGTTCTTCCTTCTACTATTGCAGCTACTCAGTGAGTCATAGAGAACGGAGGGAGAACAGCTCAGAGGTTCGAGGCCCTTCCTTCTAGTGCTAAAATGTTAACGATAAAATCTGATTTTGTGGATCTAGATCTTAGTTAACACCCAAAATGGGAATTGTGAGTGAGTGAATAGAGAGGAAAAAGAGTGAAGAAGAAGGAAAATAGACACCAGGAGTGTTTTTATCATGGTTCGGCTAAAGTCAGTTTAGCTCCTACGTCCACACTGATTGTATTTGCCTTCGAGGTGGTGATTCTCACTATTTAGATGAGCAGAGTTATAGTACACAAGGTTTCCCTCAGGCCTCTCTCTTAGTATTTTGACAAAGCTTCCCCCTTTTTTCTTTTCGTCCCCCTTTTTACAATGGATCAACCCCTATTTATAGAAATAGGAGAGGTTACAATGGTAATTTCCTAATTTGTATGTTAGTTACATCATGTAGTTATCACGTATAGACAACCTAGATTCTACTTTATGAGGTTCGCAGATGGGTGTCTTCCTCTGGAGGCTGGTTTACTGGCTAGGAAAATGTGCTATTGACTACTAATTAGACTTGTCCGTACCCTGAGACTAAGGGTCGCTCATTTGATTGGGACATAGGTAACATGATTTGTGGTACCATGGGCTAATCCTCAAGCTCGCAAGGTGAATATCTTGGACATAGCTCGCCTCTCTTAGCGATCCGAGATTAATTCTGCCTGGTAAGTGCGGACTTTTGTCTTTTGAGCTTGCCTCACGTTCCGTGTTTGTGATTAGCGAGCCGACCTCCTTTCTTTGTGGGCTTAACATTTCTGAGTCATTCGAAGCCCTTCTCAGTTGGATGCGTCTCAGTTTGTCTTATATTGGGAAGCCATCCATAACATTTACCATATATATAAATACAAATTTTAAACTAATGAAGTATAAGTTTTTACATTCAAAAGTTCTACCTAATTACATAATTTTTTTCTTTTCTTTTCTTTTCTTTTCCCATTCTAACTCAATTTCTTTAGAACCCTCACCATCTTTCTCACTCAAGGTTTCATCCCATTTACTTGGATCTATGGAAAATTGAAAGAAAGAAAATGAAAGGAAAGAAAAGGGGTTGAAAATTCCATTTTCCCTTGCTTGGTTTCAAATGGAAAATAGGAAGAAGAGAAAATGAGCAGAAAAAAAAATAGATAGGATCCACACAAAATTTTTCTTAACAAACATGGGGAGAAAACTTGTGTGAGAAAGATGGTGTGGGTTCCAAAGAAATTGAGCTAGAAGGGGAAAAAAAGAAAAAAAAAATTATGTCTGTTAGGCAGAACCTTTGAATATAAAAATTTATACTTCATTAGTTTAAAATTTTTATATATATATATATATATAAATATGGTAAATAAATATAATATTTTAACTAAATATAAATGGTTGGAATATCAACCATTTCAATATATTAGAGCCACTAATGTATAGTAGTTTTATGCAAATAATGTGTTAGTTTAGGAAAAAATGAAAATTCAAAGAAAGTGTATATATATATATATATAAGAGACATTAGAATAATATTTCACATAATTTCATTGTAAAATATGAATATCATTAATTTATTGATTTATATAAACTATATTAAAGAAATAATAAAATTTATATGTAATACATGTTTGTAATGTTTATAAAATAATGTGAAAATATACTAACTATTAAAAAGGTAAACATCAAAGAAATAATAATATTATTTATTTACTTAGTTACTATTTTATGAAGTACTCAGAATTTTGTCTCATTATATTAAAGTATAATTTAGTAAAAGAGAGAAAATATTTTTATAATAAACAGTAAAATCTCAATCAAAAATTAAAATTTAAACTGAAATTTTATATTAGGCATAAAAATAATTATAGAAATTTAATTTTTAAATATTAATTAAGATTTGATTTTCTAATTTTTGTTACTCAATTTCAAAAACTCATAGATAACAAGAATAATGATAAATAAATAGTAAAATTTGAATAAAAAATTAAAATTAGAATTAGAAACTTATGATAAACATAATAGTAAAAACTTAATTTTAAGAAAATAATTAAGATTTGACATTCTAACTTTAAATTTTTTTTATCGATTATAAAATTTTTTTTTAAAAATAAAACATAAATGAAAAATAAAAATTAAATTATAAAACAAAAGATAGAGATAATAATAATAACTTGATTGATGAGATTAATTAGAATTTAATATATTAATTTTCTATCTTTTAATTTTAAAAAGTTAAAGAAAGTAAAAATGTAAATAAAAAATAAAAAATATAAATTTATTATTATGTGATATAACTTTATTAAAAATAAAGATGATGTGACATTATTAGAATAATGCTGACATGACGTCTTGCAAAAGATTTATTTTAATAAGAATTATATATAAGAAGCTTCTGTTTAAATTTATGTTTAAACTTTTGTTTGTTTTGTTTTACGTAATGTTGCAAATTTCTCCGTTCTCTTCTCTCTCTCTCTCTTTTTTTTATCTTTATAAGATTATTAACCCTTTTCAATTAATAAAAAATAAGTCACAATTATAAATATGAAAAATAATAATTTGGAAGCAAATTAATGTAAGGTTTTATATGATAAAATTATTTACTTGAAAGATAAAATTATTAAAAAAGTAAAAATAATTTTTTTTCTCACTTTTATACTAAAATAAGCAAAGAAAATTTTTTTCTTTCCCTTTTCTTTTCCTTTATTTTTCATCCAACCAAACAATAAAATTAAAATTTTTTTATTTTTTATTTTTATTTTCTTTCTTCTTATTTTTTCCTCTATTTTTTCCCTCCTTCCAAATAGAGAGTTCTGTTTTCTCCCCATATTTGCCAAGAATTCTGTGTGGACCTCATCGATTTTTTTTCTGCTTATTTTCTCTTCTTTCTATTTTTCATTTGAAACCAAACAAGAGAAAATGAAATCTTATACCTCTTTCCTTTTCTTTCATTTTTTTTATTTTCAGTTTTTCATACATGCGCAAACAAAGGGTTGAGGATTAACGTTTAAAGATAGAAGCGGGTATCTAGATAAGCTCCGTCATGGTGACCTTATCAGGATTATTGCAAAAACATTTAAAACAAATAAATGCAAATTTAGTTTCTCAAATAAAAGATTAAAGGACATAAGACTTAAGTTGGAGTTGGAGTTGGAGTTGGGATCCCGAAGAGAGGAGTAAACCATAATACCCTTTTTATACCGAACAGTGACAAAATAAAAGAACGGTCCAGATTAGAAACACCGCATTTGAAAGATAACAAAAGATAAGGCTGACGCAATCGTGAGACACATATAGCCTTGTAATTGGTTTCGAGAATATCACTGGAATCAGAGAAATGGATATATAAAAGTAAAATTGCAGGTAGTTGCAATTGACTGAAAACTCTTCACGATTCCCGTATGTCTCTGATCCTCGACCGACTTGAGCGTCCGAGGTAATTTGGTTGGAGTCTCTCTCTATTGTATTCCTTCTGAATGTGTTTGTCTTGCAGATCTAAATAGTTCTCCGATGATCAGAATTATCCAGAATTGTGAATTATCATTTTATTACTTTTAAGCAGAGAAAAAAGAAACTTAATATCTATTTTTTTGAAAATTATTCAAACTTCCATTAATATCTTGTCTTTTTCATGTTTCTAATACTGAAACTTATTTTCCTGCATTGGCAGCTTTATATACTAAAAAAAATTAATTCCTTAATTTGACAATAAAAAAAGGCATCTTTGTATGTTTTAATAAATAAAAGTTCCTTCAAAGTATTCCTTTTTAAAGTATTTTAAAGTCATAACCTTACAACTTGCTCGTATTTATCTATAACAAAAAAATCATTGTCCGATGATGCTACTCGGGTGGATCTAAATCTTACAACATTTTAAATTCTATATTTGCTAAGAAAATATAATAAATTTATAAGGATTTTTAGCATATGCTAGAAATAAAATGGTTTCCATCTATAATGGGATTGAGGAGTTCCCAAATAACATATGACACAGTCCAAAATAGGCTCTCTAAACTGTGACCAATCAATCACATTAACATGTAGGCATATCAGCCTAGACCTAAGATAGGCAGATCATTAAAGTAGAACCTTGATCCAATGATCAGACCATGGCATTAAGCTTTCATGATAGATTATACCATTCAGAGATGACGACCCGAGACCATCTAGGATTGCGGTCAACTGGTCGAGCCCATAAATCAAGTATCGGCCAATTGACTAAACAAGAGATCCAGGGTGCGTTAGTTGGGCTTGTGGCTTAGTAGTTCACAAACAATCCACAATGAGTTGAGCACTTGGGATCGTGTACAAATCACATGATCATTTCCCCTAATTTGTGGAGAGAGATCCTCGTCCCATCATCAATACATTATTAATATATAATTGCTTGTCATTATGCAAGAGATGAATCAATGACAAGTTCTCACCTATATAAAGCCTCCAAGTACATCACTTAGAGACTATTCTCAATATACTCACAAAAATGCTTAACTAACTTAAGTATTAGAGTGTGTTTGGCAAACTATTTTTGTTGTGTACCACTGACTCTATGCTTTGTCTAGGGTATCTAAAGTTGCAAACCATCTTCTACCATTGATTTGCTCCAGTCAAGAAGTTGCATTTAGTGTCATTTGTGGGCCTTCCTATGCCACCAACATGACATTACACTCTTGCTCCCACCCCACATATGCTCCATTGTCCTCTAAGGATAGCTGTGTAGGGGAACGAGAAGAGCACCACTGAGATTAAATGGTAGAAGAAGCATGATGAATAATTGCTGAGCTTAAATGCGACATTCTGGTTGAGCAAGTCAACCAACTATTGGCAGAGCTGGATGCCTTTTGATAAATGCAAGCTTTGCCACCTCTACGATCTCTAAGTCTCATTCTCATAGAAATCAATCGTTTTAGGGAAAATCTCACTTACCTTACTCCTACCACTACTTCGCCTATCCTTCTGAATAACTCATCCTAAGGATAACACATCCCATAGCCACATTGTAACTTAGCCCAGCATGACAAACTCCCATTCTTATCACTCTCGTTCCAATGTTGCCAATGGCCAATTAGATACAGAACATATAGCACCATCAAATGCAAAATCTTTTAAACCATAATCCTTAGACACAACTCCCTCATGTAGTTCATCTTACTCTATAATATTTGACTGATCTTAACCACAATCAACAAGATCTTACTGATTATAATCATGAACCATACAACCTAATTACACCCAACCATTGACCTAAACTAGAGCCAATCACAAAGCTCCCACTAGCCATCCTCTTGTAACAAGGACAACAACCCATTTATGTAGGCGATAATGGCCATTCCACTATTTACCCATTTCTCATCACCAACCCACATTGAGCCTTATGATGGAACAACAGACCCACCATAATACTTGGAGTTGGGGCCCTAGAAGTGATTATGTGCCGTGCTTTTTCTAAGACAGTAAAGAAAGTCGAATTGTGCCTCGCCATTTGATCAATGGTTTCAAACAACTAGCTATGGTGTTCTTAATTCATTTTGCAACCAATTGAGCACTAAAGATTATTTCTTTTGAACTTGCCTTAAGTCTTTTTGAGATTATAATTGATACTGCACACATGAATATGATTAATGCAATCTTTGAATGAATCATTTTAGCCCAATTAACTAACCCCATAATTCACCATTGATGAGCCATTTCGAGCTTAATTAACTTCTTCTTGTTGTGTAACACATTAACAAACCTTTAATATCTTTATCTAACCTTAGGAATTAATAAAGCATTTGAGTTATTAAATAGGTTCTTAAGCAAGTTTGGAGTATGCTAATTATATGGTGAAAAGGCAAATGTAATCGTTACAATGGTAAAAAAATAAAATAAAAAAGAAAAAAGAGAGAAGAAAAAAGAGGGTTACAAAAAAAAAAAGGAAACAAAAAGAGAAATTGATAAATGCTTGAAAAGTTATGATGGTAGATTCTACATCTTAATTGCTTTGCTTGTTTGAATTTATACTTCAATACTATATTAGTTTCTTTAGCTGTATTCTTTCATATCTATATCTTTCCCTACCTATTTCCTTGAACCCATTACAATCCTAGAAAAGTTCTTTTGATTTGTATTGTTTATGTGATTTTAGTAATGGACTAGATGATAAGCAATGAATGGTAGTGCATTTTCATGGAATAAATTTGAGTGGAACACTTACCCTAAACACTAAGAGAGCTGAAGAGTTCATCTTGTGAGGGTTTACCAACCTAGTTTACCTTTTTTTTCTAGTAAAATTGCTATGCTGATTGATTTTGAGTTTTGAATTTGTCCAAAGTTTTGATTCTTGATATGTTATGACTCCTAAGAATTTTAATTGTTTTCTTCATGCTTATGGTCCAATTGTTATGATATAGTACCAAGCCCAATTCAGACATTTGGTTGTCCAAAATTAGTCCAGAAGTTGAGATAGAATGTTGACCTTATATTGGTGCGAACTAAGCCCATTAAAAAGCTAAGATCCATATTTACAACTTTCATGAATGGTTCAAACTGAAACTATGTCATTTTGAATAAGAAAAAGGTCTGTGAAATTAAGTTATAAAATTTGATACGAGTTAGACTACTCCAAGCCATTTTCGATTTTTGCTCTATGACTTGAGTTGGTAACCTTGATTTTGAGAAACCAAATCAACTAGAATGTTGGCACTTAAGATTACTTGAGGATCACTCCAGAATCATGCAAAGTTAACCCTTTTTATTTTTGTGTATAAACAGGAGTCCTTCTAGGTAGAAAGGAGACACACAATCTTTCTTAGGTCTTTTCTTCTTCTTTTAGTTTTATTTTCTTTGTAATGAGTTATTAAACTCGAATTTTCAATTCAAGGAAATTTTGCTTCAATTTATTATGATTGTGAGACAGGATTTGCTTTGCTAAGTTATTTTTATTGTCTATTGCTTCTCTGTTTTAATTGATTTATGATTGCATGAGATGATTTTCTAATAACAACCCATTAGTTAATTGTCTATTGTGATTACTGTTAGCTGAACTTCATAATCTGTAATTGTTATTAAGGTTTGATATATGTAGTGATTAGGTATTAATGATTATAATTTTGTTCAATACCTAAGGGAACCATAGGATGAATTAAATGATTTGCACTGATGTAAAAATGTTATTTAGTTTTAGCCTCTTCTTCTTTGTAATGCTATTATTAATTTGACTAGTATTGTGGGTATTTTTAGAACCATACAAATGGGTTAATAAAAATTCAATGGACAAGCCCAGTTGATAAGGGCCTAGCTTAACTATGATTGAGGTTGCTCGAGCAATTTCCCAAGTCGTCAAATGCGAACTCAAATCATTGGACAACAAGGGTGAAAGTAGCAACCTCAGATTGTTGAGGACGAGGTCTATCCCGCAGCTCAAAACTTGCTTTCCCAACCATTAATTTAAGAAAATCTGTTCAGTTTCCTATTTTAATGGAAATCCATTATTATCCGTTATATAATCGGAATCCATTCATGATTCTTTTCAGTCATTAAGTTACGTTCAAACTATAACACACCAGCCATTATAAAAGGGGATAAAATTATTGTATAGAGATAATCAAGAAAGAAACAATAAATACTTAGCAAAAATACTGAAAAATAAAATAATCATAGATGTAAGCATTGCACTCAGTCGAATCATGTTAAAAACTTCTAGTGTCTCCTTATTCTTCCTCTCTCTCTCTCTCTCTCTCTCAAATTACAGTTTAGGGTTCTAGACTTGGGTTGACCAAATTTATACGTCAACATTTTAGAGCTAGAAGGAGGGCCCTAAACTATATTCTCCTTGATTTTTTGTCCAATTGCAATGGCTAAAGGAAGAACCACCAGGAGTTCAGATATTGTAGTTGACTAGCCTGAGGGTCGCATGGAATTTCAATAGCTTTTTGTTTCATAGTAATGTGCCATAATCCAGCCTCGGCATATTTTCTTGTATGTATTACAATGGCAAAACGAGATATCAAATACTATGACCTTCATGCATGTGATTCATTTTAGTTACTTATTTGGCATGAACAACCAATTTCCTGAAGTTCGCTGATTAATCCTCTATTCAGAGTAGTACATCAGAGTCAATGGAAATGATCTGAGTATAGATTTTGCTTGTATACAGTGAGCAATGTGATGGGATCGCGAGATCGAATGAGGTGAGATGATAAAAAAAATGCTCGTAAAGCACCTCAAAGATATTGTTATGTAGTGCTGAGAAAGCTTTAGCATACACATGAACATAGATGACATCATCACAAATATATATGCTTGGCAGGACTAGATTACATCTACCAATTGAGGTATAAAAAAAAAGATGAAGCATTTATCTCTAGAAGTTGGTCAAATTACGTGAATGAGATTAGCAGCTGATGAATCTGGCTAAGACTTTGATAGAGCGCTCCTCTGATAGGCAAGATAAGTTTCACAGAGAGGCAATGCACACTTCATTATGTTGTCAATTAGTCAAACTATACAACACATACTCTAAAAATTATACAGGAAAGTCTGAGTTTGAGGCTACAAAATTTGTGATCCCGTACTGCGCCTTATTCTTCATAGAGCTCACAAGGCTGATAATGGGACACTAGGTTTGAATTGGGAGGGCCTATACGTCTTGAAGGAAGACTTGGGAAATGGAACTTATCACTTAACAAATATGAATGGAGTTGAAGTTCCATGAGCTTGGAATGCTAAACATTTGCGCCTATATTTTCAAGCTCATCCTTCTAATCCTTATTATACAAGAAGCGAGCTATTCTCAGGGATAAAAAAGTTATGGTATGCTAGCTAAGGTGCAACCTATTGGGCATTCATTGCTAGCTGAGGCATGACCTATTGGGCATTCAACTTGGTTAGTATTCATGGTTTACTAGTCAGGCACGACCTACTAAGCATTCATTGCTAGTTGAGGCACAACCTACTGGGCATTCATTGCTAGGTGAGGCATGACCTACTGAGCATTCATTTCTAGCTGAGGTGCTACCTATTAGGCATTCATTGCTAGTTGAGGCATGACCTACTAGGCATTCATTGCTAACTGAGGTATGACTTACTGGGCATTCATTGCTAGCTGAGGCGTGACCTACTGGGCATTCATTGCTAGCTAAGGTGCAGCCTACTGTGCATTCATTGCTAGCTAAGGTGCAGCCTACTGGGCATTCAACTTGACTAATGTTTATCATGCCATGGTTTGTTAGATGAGGTGCATTCATGTTAGCCTTTGAGTTATCATCTACGACCTACTAACTTGGCATTAACTTGTGCATTCAACTTGCAAGAAAATTATAAAAGAAGTTCATAAAAAACCTCGTTTAGCAAGGTGAATGTACATATGATGGTATGGGTTGGCACAGAAGTCTAAATAACGGCATGGCTAATCGCAATTGCTAGCTCTTACTAGCAAACTACAGCTCTTAGTCCATAGATCGCATTGAGAGTTGGGGGGGCTAATATTATGGGTATTTTTGGAACTATACAAATAGGCTGATAAAAGCTCAATGGACAAGCCCAGCTGATAAGGGCGCAGCTCAACTATGATTGAGGTAGCTGGAGCAATTCCCCAAGTTGCCAAATGCGAACTTGGATTATTGGTCAACAAGGGTCAAAGTAGTAACCTCAGATCGTTGAGGATAAGGTCCAGCTCGAAGTATCCTTTCTCAGCCATCAATTTAGGGAAATCCATTTAGTTTCCTATTTTAATGGAAATCCATCATTATTCGTTATGTAATCGTAATCAATTCATGATTCTTTTGGTCATTTAATTATGTTCAAACTGTAACACTCCAGTGATTATAAAAGGGGATGACATAATTGTACAAATACTCAAAAATATTGAGAAATAAAAAAATTACAGACGTAAACATTGCACTTGGCAGAATCATGTTAAAAACTTCTGGTGTTTCCCTATTCTTCCTCTCTCTCTCTCTCTCTCACACACACACACACACACACACACACACACACACACACACTTAAATTTGGACTTGGGTTGACTAAAATTACATGTCAATAGCTAGGATTGCTTAATACCAAATTAGTTAATAATAAGAATTTAATTTGGTTACTGGGCTTGAATTAGTGAAATTAAGGAAGAATAATCAGGATTATTTTAGTGTCTAGGTAATTCTTAGTTAAGTAATTGAAAAGGGAATAATATTTATGTATTGATGATGAATTTGTAAATTAAATGTATGAATCTCTCTTGAATTGAAGTTTTCCAAATTGAAGTTTCTTTTACGATTTAAACTCTATTTTTATTTATATTTCAAATTTACTTACAAAATCCCCTTTTCAATAAAGTTGTTGCATTTAATATATTAGGACTATGAACTAATTAATCAATCTCTATAGTTCGACCTAAACTCACAAACACTATAAATTTAAGAAGTTTAGTAATTTAATTTTGGTGGATTTAACTGCCATCACATCGTTTCCTACTTTCACAACTATTGTGGTATAATAATAAATACTAATCCATTATTTTTTAATTTTCACTTCATTCCCTTCCATTTTACTTATTTGATGTAAGAGTTAGGACACTTACATCTATCAACAATTTTTTGTAGAATATTATTTTCTTCAATCCAATCATTGATTTACATGTAATTATCATATTCACGTTGTATACAAATTTTTAAAAAATTAGATAACTATATGATATTAATTTATATTTGAACACATGGGATTCAAATTGTGCTCTCAGTCCTCAAATCTTGCTGGACTTGAAGCTATGCCGTCACTGCTAAAGAAACATTGACAACATAATTCTTATTTAACCAATCATATTGTACTTAGAAAAATAGTTCATTGAGTTGGAGTACCAATACTAGGAAAAAGTTGATTACATCATTCTTATTCAACCAATCCTTTCATAATTAGTAAAATATATGATCGAACTGATATACAAATATTAAGAAAAAGTTGATCATATAATTATCATTCAACTAATCATATCTTATTAGAAAAATAGTTAATTGAGCCAAGTAGTATATTCAACTCCAACAAATGTTGACTATACTAATAAGTTATGTTGCACGGACATCGATATACGGACACGGGAAAACACGGACACAGACACGGAGATACGACATTTTCAAAAAATATAGGACACCGACACGTGGGGGATACACGTAAATAATAAAAATATAGGGGTACATTTGTAAATA
>JANHAO010009330.1:0-18462 GCA_026873985.1 Saraca asoca
ATCCTTTTATGTCATTTTACATTTATGAGCTAGATCAACAGCTAATTTTACCAAACACTTCTAATACAATCAGCTAGCTTATCAGCTTTCAACTAGCAGTTAGCAGCTAGTAAAACAGCTAACAGCTAACTTATCAACTATCAGCTACTTGTGCTAAACAGACTCTTAATTTATTAATTATCAGTTATCTTCTTAACTACTTATTCTAAACAAGTTTTAAAAGTATAAATTGGTCCCCTTCATTATTAAAAGATATTGAAAATGTAATTTAAAAAAGAAATAAATATAAAAATCTTTTTATATTAAAATGATTTATTTTAATAAAAAATTGTAGATTTCAGAAAAGAAGATCATATTTTTTTATGTTTCTTAAATTAAAAAAATTAATAAATTAAAAATTAAATGATCTAGATTCAGTATTCTTTTCGCGTATATGCTTACGATCTATTTTTAAAAGGAAATGAGATTGTAAATTTAAAAAGATATGAACATATAATTTATTTATTGCATGTAAATTGTGGATTCTTCAATAAAAAAATTACTAGACTTGTGTGCAAGTAATTGTTTTTACTTCTGAAAGTGATACTATCAATTTTCTTAAAAAATTGAAGAAATTTATATCCATTTTGTTTTGTTTTATTCTAATTCACCTGAAAAAAGATTTAGGACGTCTGTAATAATGCAGATAAATATGGGAGGATAATATTATTTTACCCTAATAATTATAAATGAAAGGAAAGTAGGATTCGGTAGATTTATATATATCTGAAAGTTTGTGGATTTCTATTTTTAATAATTTTTATTCTTGGTTCTTATCAAGTAGGCTCTTAATTTACTTACTTTTTTTTTTATGATTTTCAGATTTTATCTTTTTATTGAACATCCAGATTTTATCTTCTCATATTTTATTTTCCTTTTTTTTTTTAGTAAGGAGAGGATTTATTATATTTTATGACTAAATGAAGATTTTCCTTTTTCACCAAAAGAGATATAGATTCAAAAATATATATAAGTTCTCATTTTTCATGGATTCACAGGTCTTTTCTTTTTTATTTTTACATCTATCTCTTTTATGAATTAAGAATGTTTATTTATTTGTAGACCATATTAGAAGTTTCCTTCTATCAAATGCATAAAAAGTAAGCATATCAAGAACCTGCTCTATTAGAGTGAAAATAAGAAGGAAATGTAAAATGCATTTGAAATATTTCCTTACTTTAGTTTATTGATACTTTATTTTGGTGATATTTGACATTTTATTTTTTATACTCTCCTTTTGGATGAATGGTAATACAAGAAAAAAGGAAAGTATAAAAGATTAATTTATTTTTGTTTGATTTATAGAGAAGTAAGAGAAACAAAATTTTATAACAAAATTATAATTGTACTCCTATAACAATTTGTAATATATTGAATAATTGAGGAAAATGTTGAAAATAAGTAGTTTTCCCTCATTTCTTTTTCATTTTAATTTTATTTTTGGGGAGAAAAAATTGTAGGATCCATATTTTTTTCCCACTATTTTTCTTTGGCTTTCAAATTATTAATTTCCTCTCATTTTTACTCTATCATTTCATGTATTTTCATTCGATCTAAACAAATCCTTAATCCCATATATATATAACATCAATTTGCTACGTGTACGTGGAGAAGATGAAAGTCATGTCATTTCTGTGTGTATTGCGTGTACAAAGAGTAAAAATCCAATTTTTACTTGTGATATTGAGAAGTGAGATATTATATAAATAAATAACGTGACATTAATTAATTAATAGATCACAGGGTTGTTAAAATTTTTGATAAATTAATTCAGTTATTATTATAATAATATCCGACTCCTTTTAAATTGATCATCTACGTAGAAAAACAAAGAAAGAAAATGATTTCATTTGGTAGAAGGATGATTGCAAGTAGTTTCACTCATGCCATAAAGAAAATTATTTGATTTGATAGAAGGATGAATGCATATAAGTCAAAAGAGTTTGTTGTTACAAATTAAAATACATATCATCAACTAATATTCCATAATTATTGGCACATTATTCCTATCAAATACAAACTAGATGGCACTAAAAATACTACGTGTGTAATTTTTAAAAGGAAACAAACAAAATTATTAGAGAATGATATGAATCTCTTTAAAATCTTCAATTAAAAGTGGCATTATAAGAAGTTATGTGACAGAATATTAACTGAATTTTTTCTTAATCTAATTCATTAATTATAATATTAAATAGATCAATTATTATAATCAATTTCACATTAATTTAAATTAAAAGTAGTTTAGATTTTAAGTTTTTGAATTAAAAATTAATACATGATTCAATTAAAACATAGATAGTCAATTTAAAAAAAATCACTATCAAAACTTAATAGTGAAAAATATGTGCTCTAAATCACTATTTAAAATTCTAAATAATCAAAGGATTTGAAAGATCACATATGCATAATTCACTATTATAATCAGGTCACAATTAATGCAAAGATGAAATAATATGTAAATTGAAATATTTATTAATTTATTATAATCAATACAATTGATTACACTGTTTAATTAAATTCAAAATTTTAAAATTGGGAGGTTCGGAATTCCAAATTTTGAATATAATATTCAATCAATTATCATAATTAATTCTAGAAATAATTTTTTATTTTACATTTTTTTAGAATTTAGTTATAATTAAATACCTTGTTTAAATAAATTATCTTCCTCCCTAATCATATATTCATGACAATTATATTCATTATATAATCAACCGGTTATCTAATCAATACAATTAAGTATAATATTGAATCAAAATTAAAATTTTCAAAATTGAAAACATAATAAACCATTCATTAATTGGAAAAGAATATCTATAGCTATCAATATGAATGGTAGTATCAAATATCTCAATTATTACAATTAATATAAAAAAATTAAAAATAGAATAAGATCAAAATTAAAGTCCAATTATTTATTAATTTGGTTTAAGAACTTTCTTTATACCTTAAATTTTGTAAATTGGAAATTTGAACCAAACAATTGGACATAGATAATTATTAGACATGAGCTTAATTTGTATATATTATTACGACCACAAATTACAAACTCTCCAATTTTGTTCACAATTATTATCCGTTTTTAATTTCCCATATTATTTTTTTATTTTGAATATAACCTTTTCCAATTTAATTTTCCAATTTAATTTGTATAATCCCCTAAAATTACTTAAATTATTTATTTTTTTATAGCAATATGTGATTAATGTTTGACTAAAAATTATCAATTCAAATAAATCTAGAGACAAAATTCACAACCCAAGTCCTACATTTTATTTATTTTCATTAATTATTCACTCTTGTTTTTCACATATTTACATTGCTTTACCTTTATATTTTCTGATGCAGTCCTCACAGTTACTTATATTTCATTCGTTATTCTCTCAATTTTTTTGTCTCCAAGATTCAAAGATGACTCAAATTGAAGTTTGGACTCTAAATTTAATAGCTATTTTCAAGTAGATCAAAATCATCTTAAAAAGAATCAATAATCTAAAATCATGGTATATATGTATTCCTCTCCTCCATCTTCTTTTTTATTTGATTTCAATAAGGAATGAGAAAACACAATAAAATTTTACTAATAGGATATATATAACCATATTTGTGATTATTGAAGAATATAATTATATTTATTATAAACCTCCAATGCAAAGCAAGAATGAATCTCATATATATTGTATGCAAACTGAGTTTTTCTATCTTATATATACCATCATGTATGTGATTATTAAACAATATAATCATATCAATTATAAACCTCCCCTCCAAAGCAATAATGAATCTCAAATTAAGTTTTTCTATTTTTTTATGATATTAATTATATTTTAGAACAACTATTTTCGGACTTTATGTATAACTTTAATACTATAATTTTTTTTTAATTCAATCTCAATCTGTACTTCAACTTCACTTCTCCAATCCCAATACCCTTAAATGTTTTCTTAATCGTAGGGAGAGGTGGGTTGATGGTTGCTATTTTGGATGGTCTACACTACTTCGGAAATTTGGTTGCTAAGCTTCAATTTATCCAATGCCACTCAGCGGACATCAAGAGTGCTAAGAAGCAGCTTAAGCTTTTCTTGTCATTTGGGTCTAAGTCTGTTTTATCTACTAGTTTGTATATAATGAAGCTCTAAGATTGTTCCACTTTGCATGGAAAGTATTCATCTCGTCATCATTATTTCATTTATTTACTTTTCATCTCCTAAATGTCATTTATATAATTTAATTCGTTGTATCAATTATTTAATAGTCAAAAATATTTTTTAAGAAAACTATTGGTTGTTATTGGTGCAATTATGAGTTAAATCAAATATGTTTAAAAAATGCTAAATATTCTGAACTTGGTTCCAGAGATGTGTACCGAATGAAATGATTTGTGAAAAATGCTGCAAGCATGTAATATTATTAAAATGGAGATTGTCGAATTTAAAACCAAATTGAGGAGAAATTTTTTGATAAAAAGAAATCATTTATGGTATTTCTTCTAAATTGAAAGTGCAACTTTAATATGTGTTTTCCTTAGAATATACATATATAGTCATTATAGGTATATAAACATATTTTATATACTACAAATTGTATATCTATTTAAATCAATTTTTAAATTAAATTAATGATGAATTATGTTCATGCTAAGGATTGTGTTAATAGCTATTGTGCATATGAGATTTTCTAAATAAATTTCTATAGAAGTTAGAGAACTGAATCAAAACAATTGTAATAATTAAAAATTTAAAATATATTTTAATATTTCTCATAATTTTTTTATAAATAGATGCCATAATGATAGAAGCAATAAATGGTTTGGTCGGTGTATGGTTTCATATTGCAAAATAAGGATGTATAGCATCACTAACTATTTTTAAAGTTTGTAAATAAGTTTACAAAATTTAAGAGCATGTGACTATGTCTACATCCAAAAGCAACAAAATATTTACCTTGCAAAAAATATAACTTCCGACCCATTAATCTCTAAATAAATCCAACCAAGGTCTTAAAATCAAATTAAAAAATTATTAATGTAAATAATTTCATCCTATGAACTAAATCAAAATTTTAATTCATTTTATATTTGTTAATGTAAGTAACTTTATACTATGAATTAAATCAATTTTTTAATTATAGTGTAATTAATTAGCAATCAAATTACATACATAAATATAAATACTATAGAAACACAATTACACCGGTGATACAATAATCAAATTACTTACATAAAAATGAATATTATAAAAATACAATTAGTGCAACCTTAAACCAAGTCACATATGTTTAAAGTTTGTAAATAAATTAACAAAATTTCAGAATATATGACTATGTTTATAGCTAAAAGCATTGAAACATTCACCTTGCAAATAATATAAATATTCTATCAATTTATAAAGATATTCAACGAAGGTCTAAAATCCAATTAAAGAAATTATATGGTTAATAGCTATATGAAATTATGTATATTAACAAATATAAAATTTCTTAAAATTGGATGAATTTATTAAAGTAATATATTCACTAATTGATCCAAAAATGAAGCAAAATAAACTTTCATTTATAACAATGAATTTCTCCTATTGAATTTTATTACTTTAAAAGAATACACTTAATATATTTTTTTTTATACTGAATGAATTTATAAAAGTTACCTACGTGCATTATGTAATCAAAAATCATACATTGTTTGTTAACATTTATATAATAAAATATATATTTTCTCCATTAATATAATATTATATATCGATATATTTGTGATGAGATGAGTGACAAGTTACATGCAACATAAAAAAAAAAAAAAAAATCTCCAAAAGTAATGACGAATGTCACTACATATATCAATTTAATTGTAATTTAGGTAGATATAAAATCTAATTTTCTAATATTTTGAATAAAAGAAGGTTCTATATTATTATAAGTTATGAAAATTATTTTCAACTATAAAGACTAGTATAAGTTATTAATTTCAAGTTCTTTGAGAAAGAAAATTAACTTGTGATGAGGGGGTTGTTTAAATATTAAATGAATAACAAGATTTTAGGCATATATAATTTTCTGTGCTCAAAGTTTCTCTAATAATTTTTTATTAGTATATATATAATAATTAAATATAAAATATTATAATATATTTGTATTCACTAAAAATATATAAGGTACAACCTATAAATAGTATTATAGAAGTTGTAACAAAAGGAAAAATTAAATCATTCTCAGGAGAAAAATATGTCATTCTTCATTCTTTCACTATTAAAGGGGGATATATAATTTAGAACTTTCAAAATGTATCTACAATCCTCTTGATTACAAGAATCTTTCTCATGATAATAAAACAAAATAAGATGGTCCGAACAAATAACCACACTCAAAATAGATAATCTAAAATAAAAGTGAAGATTAAAAAATAAAAATATCTTGAACATGTTGTCAATGATATTTAATAATAATATTTTATATTACACTAAAATAGATGTTAAATTCAATTTATACTGATTATAATTATTTGATTAAATTTTTATGTTATGTTAAATTATATATTAATAAAATAATTCTATTTAATTTAATATATTATTTCGTATCAAACACAACACTCCACTTATATAATCCTATTCATAAACAAAAAACGAAGACAAAAGGATTCTGCAGCTCTTAAAATTCCACAATTGTCTTTCCAATCTTAATTCATGGGCAAAATGTGATTGAGTAATTTGCCCCACTAGAGCAAGTAAAAGTACTACTTCTATCATCATAAGCATAGCTATAAGCCTGAGGGCACTGGGCTTTGAAGATCTTAGAATACTCATTTGGTGGGCATTTATCAGGTGTACCAAACGCACCAGTGCAGCAATACTCTGGCTTGTTCAGGGCCAAACAAGCACTCTTGCAAGCAATAACATCACCATTTGACCCTTTCACAGCAAAATCTGAAGGGCAAACTGTGCTCACATTGGCTGAGCAGCTAGTGGTGGTGCACCCATCTGGGCCACCTTGTGGGGACACTGAAACTGGCATATTGAAGCCATCAACAAGGCTAATATCGTAAAAGTCCTTCCCATTAAATCCACCCAAGGTGAATTCAACCAAAGTGGCTGGTGGGATTGCACCAGCACCATTACAGCCTACTTGGCCTGAGCCACAATCTGCTGTGGCGCATGCAAATTTGCCAGATGGGTCAGTGGTACATTGAGATCTTGCCCAGACTCTGCCTGACCATGGTGATGGGATTTGAAGAGTGGAAGATGCTTGTGGGTCTAGCTGGAAGCCTGTTGAAGATACCTGTGGGCTACCAGCCCCTGTGAGAATGCCTGGCCATATTGTAAATGTGCACTTGTTTGTGATTGTGAATGTTGCTGATTTGGCCCCTGATTGAGTGCATGAAATGTGTAAGAACCTTAATATCTAAAAAATATGGAATTAGAATACTCCTCCTCCATTAGTCATGTTAGTACTACAATGGAGAGAGTTTGACAAAAATTATTTCATAAAAGAATAAACATATATGATTCATATATTTTTGTCACATCCCTCTCTTACAACAACAAATCATAGGAATGGAATAAAGATGAATATTAAATTTAGGTATATATTTTTTAATTTCAATTTGATTCAAAATGTCACTTCACATTTCAAATAATATATACATAAAACTTTACTTAATATGAACTTGCGAAACTTTACTTATTTGAACTTGCGCCCTGCCTTCATTTTGTGGTTATAGCAGAAAGAAAATTATACGATGAAACAGGGGCGGACGCAGGAATTTGGATCAGTGGGGGCTGGTCCAGATCCAAAATAAGAAAATTTATAATTTAATCTAATTTTTTTATTTTTTTTCATTAATGTCCATTTTTAAAGATTTTTTTCAATTTAATCCCTATCAAATTTTCAATTTAGTTCTTCTATAAAAAAAAATTAATATTATAATATATTTTTTTAGAAACTTGAGCGGGGGCTTGAGCCCCCACTGGGCACAAGGTGCGTCCGCCCCTGCGATGAAAGTATATAAATTTCATTTGTATATAAATAGATTAATTTTGACACTTTTAATCACATGCATGAAAAGTAAACGTAAAATATATTATATATTAATAAATTATATTTATTCTGAAATTTAATTATGCAATTATGATGATGCATTATGAGAGAAACAAAAACAAAAGTCGTAACTTTCATGAAAATCTTCAAATAAAAATTGCAACACTTTATAAATTTTGTATATATAATAACCATATAAATTATTTTAACTCTATCCATAAATTTGTATCGCAAAAATATGCACAAATTTTCTAGTTTTTATGAAAAAATGCATTACAACTTTTTAAACAAGATGATACAAATATTTCCGGCAAGAAATGCACCTTTATGTATTTTGATAGAGACGGGCATATCATCACAAGAATAATTCTAAAAAAAATAATGTTTTCACCGTAGGATTATTTATTTATATTGAAAATCAATAAAAAAAAAACACAAATATCAAGATAAATAAGCAATCACGGAGAGAAAGCACTGAACTTTTAAAAACTGAACTATTCATCTAAATAGTTTGTGACAAATTGATTTGAGAATAGGAACTCGCCTAAGAGGAAAAGGCTGGAAAAAATGAGAGCAAAAACTGCAGCTAGTTTCATCTCTGAATGCTTTGATTCTGCTGCTTCTGTTGAATTTTGTTGTGTCATTTGAGGGCATAGAGTTTGTCTAAATATAATGAGAAGAGAGACAGTGTGACTAAGCTTTCAATCAGCTGAGATAAGGCCCATTTTGTTAATTCGATGAATTTCCTAATATTTTTATATTTAATGTCCTTTTAAAAGTATTGATTGATCCCCTTCATCATCATAAGATGTTAAAATGGTGGATCCTAATAAAAAACTGTAAATTTTAGAATAAAAGATTATATCTTTATTTCTTTAAAAAAAATAATAAATTAAAAACTGAATGATGAGATTCAATATTTTTTTTCACTTGTATGCTTGCCATCTATTTTCAAAGGAAATGAGATTGTAAATTTAAAAAGATATAAACATATAATTTGTTTATTACATGTAAATTGTGGATTCTTCGATAAAAAATTACTAGACTTGTGCATGTAATTGTTTTCACTTCTGAAAGTGATACTATCAAATTTCTTAAAAATATTGAAGAAATTTATATCCATTTTGTTTTGTTTTATTCTAATTCACCTGAAAAAAGATTTAGGATGTCTGTAGGGAGAACAAATATAGAAGGATAATATTATTTTGGGTTAATAATTATAAATGAAAGGAAAGTAAGATTATGTAGATTTATATATATCAGAAAGTTTGTGGATTTCTATTTTTAATAATTTTTATTGTCATCTTGACTCTTATCGAGTAGGCTCTTAATTTACTTACTTTTTTCTTTTTGTATTTCAGATTTTATTTCTTATTGAACATTGAGACTTTATCTTCTCATATTTTATTTTTCTTTTTTTAATAACAAGAGATTTTATTATATTTCATGAATAAATGAAGATATTCTTTTTTTTATGAAAAGAGATATAAACTCAGAGATATATATATATATATATATCTTTATCTTTTTTATTCACATATCTCCTCCTTTCAATTTTATATTTATCTCTTTTATGAATTAAGAATTTTCATTTATTCATAGAAGCATATTTGAATTTTCCTTCTATTAGAATGCATACAAAGTAAGCATATCAAGAATATGCTTGATTAGAGTGAAAATAAGAAGGAAATGTCAAATGCATTTAAAATATTTCCCTTACTTTAGTTTATTTACATTTTAGTTTGGTGATAATTAAGATTTTATTTTTTATACCCTCCTTTTGGATGAATGGTAATACAAAAAAAAAAGGAAAGTATAAAAGATTAATTTATTTTTGTTTGATTTATAAAGAAGTAAGAGAAACAAAATTTTATAAGAAATTATAATTGTACTCCTTTAACAATTTGTAATATATTGAATAATTAAGGAAAATGTTGAAAATAAGAAGTTTTCCCTCATTTCTTTTTCATTTTCACTTTATTTATGGAGGAGAAAAAAAAATGTAGGATCCTTTTTTTTTTTTTACCCTGTTTTTCTCTGGCTTTCAAATTATTAATTTTCCTCTCATAGATAACGATGAAAACCATTTCTCCTCATTTTTACTCTGTTATTTCATGTATTTTCATTCAGTCTAAACAAAGCCTTAATCCCATATATATAACGTCAATTTGCTACGTCTACGTGGAGAAGATGAAAGTCGTGTCATTTTTGTTTGCATTGCGTGTACAAAGAGTAAAAATCCAATTTTTACTTGTGATATTGAGAAGTAAGATATTATATAAATAAATAACGTGACATTAATTAATTAATAGATCACAGGTTAAAGTCTTTGATAATTTATACTGACATTAATTCCGTTATTATTATCATAATATCCGAATCCTTTTAACTTGATCATCTGCGTAGAAGAACAAATAAAGAAAATGATTTGATTTGATGAAAGGATGAATGCCTTGTAAGTAGATTTACTCATGCCATGTTTAGAATCAATTATTTTAAGATTCAATTCATTTAATTCAAATAAAAATAATTTCAATATATTTATAAATAAATTTTAATGTTTGAAAATAATGTCAAAAATAATAATTTTAAGTCAATAACCAAATTTGTGCATCATATTACAAAACATCTAAATTTATACAAAATAATAAATTTATAGACAACATACATATATAATATTTCAATATAAATCAATTCAAGCAAATCCATCATAGGTGGATTTCTCCTCACATGCCCTAAAAAAAAAAGGGAAAGGAAATTATTTTGAAGCATCAATAGGTTAGCAACATTTCTATTTAGGGTATAATTAGGTTAGCAACATTTCTGTTTAGGGTATAAATAAGGATTTGCCTTACTACAACTTTACTAGGCCAACTAACCAATTATTATTAATCCAATTACAAAGCTCACACCACTAAAATCGACTATTGATCTAAGTGTTAATTTAGACCCAATAATTTGACAGCATATCAAATGGCCCATTTTACTCTTCTCTTAGAAATTATCTGGTTGGTTCATATAAATAATTTCTAATTAATCACTATTCAAAAAGACCGTCATGCATCTGATGAAACTTCATGTCAAAATGAGCTACCAGCATCATAATAACTCCAAACAAGTCTTTAATATAAAAAAAAAGAAGAAAATTTTTTATAATCAATGACTTCTTTCTAAATGTGGCCCTTTGCCATCAATATGGCTTTATACCTTTCAATCACCCACTGAGTCCCCCTTTTGGTCTTAAAGATCCTTTTGCATCCAATAGGCTTGCAACCAATAGATAACTCTATATGATCTCACATATCACTATGGATCATTAAAGCAATCCATCATTTACAGCCTTCATCCATTATAAAGAATTAGGACTTGAAATGCCTTCTTGAAAATTGGTAAGATCACTACCATCATTGACGTTAAATTTGTGCCCCCACAGGTATACCACATAGTCATTAGTAATTTCTAATCTATGAGCCATCTAGAATTTCCTTAATTATACTTTATTTACAAGACTTAATTCCTTTCTAATATCAGCGAAACATTAAGCTCTTCCAATTTCGACCATTAGTTTTATCATATGTTATAGTGGATCATCTTCTGGATCTTTTGAATTAATTCGGTTTATTTTCAACCAGTGATGATGCTAGTAGAATAACTAATTGCATATCTCTAAGAATGATGTTATATAATCTTTCACTCTCACTATTTGACTAACCCTCAAAGTGAACAAAATAAGGTGTTTCTATTACCTTGGTAGTATGAATCGGATAATAAAATATGCTACTTCTATAATTATTATACTATTTAATAAAGTGACTATCAACAGTCTTTAGATCAAATTACTTAATAAATGGATCATTTGGCTTCACTTTAACCTTGCAACCTTTAACATAAAAATGCCTAAGACTAGGCATTTCTTATACAATAAATCATACAGGGTTTCAAGTATAGACTTAGTTGATTCAGAATATACACTGAGGTCTTTAAAGTATCACCTTATACAAAGTCTAGTAAAATTGAATACACCAACATGCATCGGATTATGTTCGTAAGTGTGTAATTCTACATTCTTGTGATCCAATCCTAGTTGGGCATTGTAGGCATAAGGTTACTAGTTTCAAAATTCACAATGAATTTTGGAGACATCTTAAAAAAGAATCAAAATTTACATCAATTTCACTGTATCTGCTTAGCACGTATCATCTTTATCAGAACTAATACATTTGATTTTCTTATTATTTTAAGTTCAATCTCAACTTTAAACTCCCTAAAAGAATTTAAAGATTCCAACTTTTTAGTGAATATTTGCAGCTAATAAAAATTGATCAATCACCAATAAAAGCGAAATATTAATATCCACCCACAGCATTCAGCATAATCAGTTTACCTACATCATTATAAATCAACTTTAATACATCCAACATTTTGGCATTGTCTTTTCTTTAACTCTAGTATGGAATATCTCTCTTGATGCAATCAATACACACATAAAAAAATAGATAAGTTTAGGTCATGAAAAATCTGTTTTTTTATCAATCATTCCATCTTTTTATGGAGATATCACCTAGACACCTATACTACATCATTGAGAATCTCGCATTGATTCTAATCTTTTTGTTTCTAACCATAGTATTTATTTAACTGGAACTCTCCAATTCCAAATGACTACTACTCTTACAAAGTTATTTTGCACTTTTCCACCATTTTCAATTCGATTATTAACTTTCCATCACTTGGCTTCCTCTTGTTCTTAATACTTATAGTGGATTTGCAATACAAATGATTGTACCTCTATTTAACCACCAAGTGTTCAATGAAAATTAGCTTCCTTTTTAAGTGTGACTAATTTCCACACTCAACACTTGATCTGTGTGAAGCAAAGTAAGCACAGAAACCTTTCAATTCTTCACGTCATCTTTCGCTTGACTAACTATAAAGGTCATTTCACTGAATGTCTACTAACCCTCTTAGGTATTATATGATGTATTAAAAATATCAATTTGAATCAAAAGAGACTTTAAAACATGTTAAATCAAATGTTTATTTTTTCAAGTCTACTTTCATGCCCTTCAAATGATTATAATAGCATACTGGTTCCATGATAAGCTCACTAATCCTATTGACATCATCCTAAACAGTTTTATCTAGTGACAAGAGGTAATATCCTTTTCGGCCTTCTTGAACTTTATGAACCTATCAATTACAAAGTCCATAAATGTTTTAGCATTTGGAGAGTGAACAATGTCTTTTATGATTGTCTTATCTTTAGCATATATCACAACCATCAAGTACACTTTATTAGAGTGTGTTAAATTTTCGCAGAGTAACCTTCATATAGTAGAATCATCGTCTATCTTTGTTTTTTCCTCCCTCCATGCCAAATACCAAATTTGATGATTGTCAAATATAATATTAGTAATTCAGCCTAAATATCAACTACTCAATCCAATCTTCATAAATGGTCTCATTTACCATCTTCACAATAATCAATTTCATAGGTGACAAAAAATTGAGAAAATAACAATATATAAAATTTATCATAAATTTTCAAAATCACCTGTTCAACGTAGTTATGCTATAATATTTCTTCAATAACTACGCAATTCCAAATAGTATTATATTATGAAGCCCAACATCGATAAGACATTTAAGACTCTATAATGTAATACAAGGATTAAATGCTATATTTCTAAAACCTAACACCAATAGGATATTTAAAATTTTAAAAATTTAATAAGCGATCCTAACACTAACATTATCACTAGCAAATTATGTTTATAATATTACACCAATAGGGCATATATATTATTAATATAGTACTCTCCTGAATATAATTTTATTTTAGTAAACCAACACACTATAGGTGAATACATAGTTACACAAAATTTCATGACATAATATAAGCAAATTTGATTCTTATATAATTTTACAAATTATACACAACAATTTAGAAAATATTTAAATGTGTAAACAATATCAAATTAGTCCACAAAATTACATACATTAGTAAAATACGTAAGAATCATACAATAAATTTTTCATGTCCAAACAACTTGAAATTAATGCTCAAATAAATAGGACAATAATTAAATAAAATATTTTTATTTCTAGACAATTCTAGAAAAATTATTGATAGTAATCCAATGTATAGCAAACATAAAGTAAAATTTTTTGGCCTAAATAACATCAAATAATTACTTAAATAAATTGAACACAAAATAATTAAGACATTTTTACTTCAAAAAAAATCTAAATAAATTACTAAAAATATAGTTCAAAGAGTAAAGATCTACAATATTATTTTCATTGTCGTCTGCAACCTCTATGGTGGCTAGGGATGGCAATTTTATCTGCGTACTCATTTACCCATAGACATCCGCTCGTAATGGACGGGTATGGGTATGAGAAAAAATGTTTACGGATGGGTATGAGTATGAAATCATACCCATAACAGATACGGGTAGGGTATGGGTATAAGAAAATATCTATATCCGAACCCATTTAAATATTTTTTTTTATATAAACACTACTCAAATATGGGTATGAGAAAAAGTGTTTACGGGCCGATATGGGTATAAAAATCATACCCATAACAGATACGGGTAGGATATGGGTATAAGAAAATATTCATACCCGAATTCATTTAAATATTTTTTTATATAAACACTATTCAAAGCGACGTCGTTTTGAGTAGTGTATGTAATACCTCAAAAAAAAATAAAAACAAAAATATTGGTTGAAGGACTGAAGTGTAATTTCAATATTTTTTGTTGAGGTCATAACATAATTTCATATTTTTAGTAAGGACCTATTTGAAAT
Source organism: Saraca asoca (assembly GCA_026873985.1). NCBI lineage: Eukaryota > Viridiplantae > Streptophyta > Magnoliopsida > Fabales > Fabaceae > Saraca > Saraca asoca. The sequence continues at coordinate 14,884 of JANHAO010009330.1, forward strand.
TGATGAAAATTTTATGAGATCAAAATATAATTTAGAATTTTTTTTTAATTCTGGTGGGTATACCGTGGATACAAACCCATACCCGAACCCATTACAGTATTCATGGGTATGGGTAGGGTATGAGTATGAAATTTTCTGGTAGGTACGAGTATGGATATTGTCATACTCGCCCAAACCTGACCCATTGTCATCCCTAATGGTGGCGTATAGTTCCCATGCGCCTCACACTTGAGTAGGCTTCACGTGTAAGCCACCTTTCTTCTTCTTTTTCCTCACTCGTTTTCATCAAACCCAGCTTGACACAGGTTCCATTTTGTAAAATTGGATCTGATTTGAATTTGTGCAATCAACCACAATTTCTCAAAATTTTTGTATGTATTTTGTCACCCATATGATTCTAAAACTAATCCCTCAATCAATTTTAAAAATCTACCGTCAAATTACATAGTGTTGAGCCAAACTTTCAATCAAACCTTAAACTACCTTCAAGCTTCAATTTTTTAAAAATTAACATAATCTAACCCTGTTGTTCCAAGTTGATTTAAGGCTTTTATAGGTCTTTGAATTCTAAATTGAAAACACTAAACAATTTAAACAAAAACAACACAAAAACGGTCCAATTTGATGAAGAAAGTTTTAGCCACCATGGTATAACTTCGGGAAAAAACTAATTTTGAATTGGAATTTTATCAATATTTTGTTCAAATTAATTTCTACTATATGCATATTAAATATCGTTGAGATGAAATCACAAACCAATTTCAATAATTTTACATTAAATTGTTTAATTTTGAGAGGTCAAATTTTTCAAAAAAAACTTGAATTAAAAAAAAAAGGTTTATGATTCCATCTTAAATTCACAAAATTTGTAACTAATTTATGCAACTTAATAATACAAAAAGCGCAGAAAAATCTCATATAAAAAATCTGTAACATTTCTCATCAATAATTATAAATAATCAATTATTTAATTACATAACAATTTCAAAACAAAATTTACACAAATTTAAGCTTTGCAATGTGAAAGAAAAAATTGACTCTAATACTAATTGTTAAAATCGACAAAAAATATTAGCTAATAACTAAATATGTACATTATGTTACAAAGCACCTAAATTTGTATAAAATAATAAACTCACAGATAATATGCGTAGCTGATATTTCAATGTAAATCTATCAAAGCAAATTCTTTATATTAGGTGCACTCTTCACATGCTCTAGTAAAGAAAAGGAGAGAAAACTATTCTGAAGCCTCAATGAAATAACTATAGCTCTATTTATGATATAAGTAGGGACTTATCTTGTTACAATATTATTGAGCCAATTGATCCATCACCATTAGCATAGTTACAAGGCTTACATCACTAAAATCCACTATTAGTCTAGGTATCAATTTAGGTCCAATTGTCTGATCACATATTAATTGACCCATCTTACTTAATTGTTATGACATTCAATTAATCTAATTCCATATATAATTAAATTATGGTAATCCAATTTAGGAAATTCCAATGTTTAATTCATTTGTAAATGAATTTTCTTGTTTAGAACATATCAAAAAATGCATAGAATTCAATTAAAAAGTATATTTTAATGGTATCATGATAAATAAATGTAAGAATGAGGATAAAGTTATTAATATAACATGTGCTTCATGTCAAATGAAATGAATTATAATCAAATCATTGATAAATTTGATGGATTTCATAATTAAACAAATTCAATTAAAACATGGATTATAAATGAAATGAATTCTTCTCTAATTTAAATTCAAACACTATTTAAAAAGAAATTTATTTAAAAATAAAATGAAATCTTATTTTTAGACATTTTAAACAAAGAGTCAAAAATAGATGCATTTCCTTACTTTGCTTGGAATCAATTTTTCTAGAATTCATTTTAATTTATTTGCAAATAAATTCTATTGTTTGGAAATTATATTAAAAATAATGATTTCAATTCATTTGCAAATGAATTCTTTTGTTTAATGCATATTTAAAAATGCATAAAATTCAATGAAAAGTATATTTTAATGGTATTATGATAAATAAAATATTAGAATAAGGGTAAAGTATATGATATGATATGTGTTTTAGGCCAAATAAAATGAATTCTAGTAAAATCCTTACTAAATTTGATAGATTGCATAATGATACAAATGTAATTAAAATAAAAATTTTAAATGAAATGAAGCAAACTGAAATCCCTTAACTTAAATCCAAACAATATTTAAAAAGAAAATTCATTTGAAAATGAAATAAAATCTTATTTTTAATCATTTCAAACAAAAGTTAAGAAAAAGAAAAACTATTTAGTATAACCACTTACCTATTATACCTTTAATATAGAGGTAATAATATATAGATTTTTTTTTCTTTTACTGTATGGCCATTGATTGAATTTGAAATTTGAAGGTGACTTTTTCAATATGAACATCTATATGCTTAATTTTAATTATTGAAGCTAATTATGTTTCAAGTAGTTTTCTCCTCATTTGAATTAGTTTATACATTAATCAATTTAAAATAAATTAAATTTTAATTTTTTAATCATTTTAAACAAAATTTAAGTAGTATAATTTAATCAATTGCTACTCAGATATTACTTTTCCAATTTGAACGTGGTTATCCTTTCACACATTCTACAAGTAAAGGGAGGATTAATCATATGGGCTTCCAACTCTAAGTGTTCAAAAGGCCCAAAAAAGAAAAAAATATGACTAAATAGTCATTAAAATACTAAAAGGTCATAACCAAAAAGAAAAAGTGAAACATCTTTGCATTCCATTGCCGGGAATCGAACCCGGGTCTCCTGGGTGAAAGCCAGACATCCTAACCGCTGGACGACAATGGATCTTGGGGTGGCGTTCATATATTTACTCAACTTATACAAAACCCATTAGTCTATACTCTTGAAGGACACTATACTATTTGCGATAACATCACGTGAATAATAAGTGGGACACGCCTTTGGATGTGGATGCTTACATATTTGTAAGAGAAATTGTGAGAATAAATTTAAAGATATAATTTTTTTATTTTAGATTTATATTTTTTTTAAATTTATTATTTTAATAAAAGAAATTGTTTATATATTTTTTTATACATTTGCACCTTCTTTTTTATTTTTTGGAAAAATTTAAGATATCCCATTCCCGCACTTTTCTTCCTGTATTTATCCACCTAGTTTCTCTTGCATTCCAAATGGGTCTACATACGCTCTATTTTTTGGCCTTACCTGCAATAGGCAAAAAAATTTATCTTTAGGGCTCGTTTGATGGTCTAAGATAGGATAAAGACGAATAATATAAAAAGGCTAGATAAAAATATGATAGGATATGAGTCTGATAAACTCATATCCTATCCAGTATTTGATGCGTACCAGATAACTTATCAAATAATATTATGTCATCCTATCCTGTGTTTGAGATGGATCAGATAATAATAGGATATGATATAAATTATATAAAAATGATAAAATTATCTTTATAATAGAATTATATATATAATTTTTTTAAAATCAATTTTAATATATTTTTTGACTATTTCATACATTAGTATAAATTTTAAATTATAAAAA
>JANHAO010009331.1:0-18477 GCA_026873985.1 Saraca asoca
AATCATTCCAAGGCTTCTTGTTGTGATTAACAATAATTGAATGCATGTTTAGTGATCTAGGAAGCATTGGTCTCAAGTTTAGCTACTTCCCTTGGCTGGTTGCATTGTGTTTATTGTGTTTTAGTTTCTGTTTTATATGTTTTTGTTAGAGTAGCTGTAGTTTTATATTCTGCCAACCCCCCCATTTTACATCTCCTAATATCATTGATAAAATCATCCTAAAATGGTCCTTGGGTTCGACTTGGGTTGCCTATGCTTCAAATTAGTTTAAGTAACTTCAGTTTATAAATTTCTAATTTGATCGGGCCTCGACAGCTCACATCACTACTCCCTGAGGTCATTGTCATTACTCCACTAAGTGACTATGCAGCTCTAGTTCACTATGTAGGTATCATTGCTACTTATCATGTGACTATGATGTGCTAGCTCCTCTAGTATCTTAACTTGAATATTGTAAATTAGTGCTACAGCTCACTCATTACATCTACATGGTAGTGTGAACAATCAATCCCTCTTGATTATCTTTTTCCCTCAGGAATTACTTTTCCAAGTAAAATTCATGCCTTTTGACATGATTTTGGACTCCTTGAATAAAAATTGTCCGCTGAACACATCACAAGAGGTATGTCATCCTACAAGATGTGTCAACTATCTGTTGTGGCCATGCTTTCTTAAACCTCTCCTAAGGCTTCCTCCCATTAGATAAACCATTAATTCACTTACCTTCTTGAGTAGTTTGTATTCCCTCAAATGCTAACTATGAATGAGCTCATAATGAATGTCCTGTGATATATAGAAAGTCCACTAACTTCTGCACACGTTTACACTTGATGCATCATTAATGTTTCCTCGAATACAATATCACTAGCCCTCGAGTTACTCCAACCTCTTGCACCCTTCTTGGTCAAGTCCTTAACAACATGTCTTCTCTATTTTGATAAGTGTTCGCTTTACTCACAAACTCTATTTGCTTTTGACAAGCCATATCTACCACAATCATGGCCCACTTTATCTATTCTCTCTAGCATAACTAAGCTCTGATACCAACTGTCATAGGCCAGTAGCTTTTTAGCCGAAACCCTACGACGCATGTTACCAACTCTTAACCAACATGCCAGCCTTTCAATAAATTCAAGTCATACTTAGATAGATAATCAGGGTATCGAGAATTTTGTCACCTGTACAACTAAAATCACTTACGTAATATTGTTGCAAGCAAAAATAAGCATGTAGTCAAAGTATTACTACATATTGAGTCTCAAAGGACATGCCACACAAAAAGCTTCTAGTATATATTAAAAAATGACTTTTTAAAATAAGTAGAGGGACAACTCCATTTTATTAATATATATGCCTTATTACATAGTTACGAATGTGTAGAAGGAGTTTCTAAGCTTCACACTCTCATCCCTAGCCCGAGTCATAATACCCACCAGGGTTATCAAATGCACCCCCTTTTAAAAAGCATTCTAAGCCAAAGTTCAAATGGCAAATAGTAAACATACTTTTTTCGAGTTGACATAAGGCCTTTTCTTTTAGTTTGGAAGAATTCTAATGCATCTTCTCATATGGATGCAAAAATAAAAATACAAGGATTACAACCATGTACTTTTCTACTTGTACTGGATAAAAGATCGATGTTAAAAAGATATAAATAGCCCCAAAACAAGAAAAATTTAAAAAAAAAAACCTTCAAGTGCATTTGCTCCTAAATTCAAATCATATGACCTCCTCTTCATGTTTGATTTCTAAGCTAAATTTCATTCAAAATCAAATATGTTTGCTTGTCAAACTAGTTTACAATGCCAACTTCTAACACTACGCAATGTTGTCATATTGATGTGAATGACTAAAATTGATCATTAAAGAGGACTATTCATGGTCGATTGTCCAAGAGGAGCACCCATGATCGGTCATCAAGATGCATTGTCTTGGTCATGTTATAAGCATTTTCTGGTATTGCACAAGATGGGCTAGCAAAGGCCCTATAGCAGATAAGTCAAAATAAGAAGAGCCAAGCTCACCAGGTTGCTAACTACACAAGCACAAAATAAGGTAGAAGCCCCCAGCTCACCAAGGGCTAAGGAATGAGCCCAAGCTCGCATAGCTAGCGACTCGTTATACACGAGCTCGCGTGGTTCATCCTCACTAATCAAAGGCCAGCAACCCAACTCCAGACAGTCCCAGTTCACAGACACAACACCTCGCCTAGCTAAGGGCTTGTTAAGGGAAACCTGAAGCGAAGGACCCTCTCAAACTTGATTCATGGGACCAGCTTGCAAGAAACAGCATGTAAGGCCCACCTACAGAAAGTAAATCTTCAAAAGTTAGCCAGCAGCCTATAGAAGTCATTTTATAGTAGTCAAGACTGTATTGTACATTTATTTTGATATTACAGAAATACAAATAGTACAATTACATTTGTAACCTCCCTAGCCTCTATAAATAGGAGAAATGAGATCACTGTAAGGAAAGAACTGAAGCAAATGCTGTAACTTTAGAAATTTCTCTAAATTAATAAAACACTGCCATGGACATAAGGACCGGTGCTACCTATTTTTAGTTGAACCACATTAAAAATCCCTTAAGCGCTTGCTATTCTTCCTATACTCTTCCTCTTCATCTTTGTTATTTAACTAGATTGCAGTTTAAGTCCTTAGAACTTCTCTGGTTGGCTAGATTTGGTATTAAATCAAAATCCACTGTCAATATTTTGGTACCGTCTGTGGGGACTCATTTATCTTCTAGTTGATATTCCATTTCCTGGCTAATTTCCTATGCAGTTTCAATGGCAAAAAGAAGAGCCACCAGAGCTTCAGGTGCACTAGTTAATTCTTCAAAAGGTCATGTCTCTACAATAGACTCTTCCACTGCTCCTGTCATAGGTGTTACTGCCGACTTGCCCCCCAGCCAGCTCTTGTCCACTTACTGCTATTGTTAATGGCATTAATAAAGCTCAAACTTGGCTTCAGCATCAGGAAAAACTGGAAAATATGATGGGAGAACTTACTAAAGCCGTCACCATGATAGCACAAGTACAAGCTTGGGGTGTGCAAAAGTAGGTTGAAGTTGCTACTCCCGAAAATGTTCCCTAATAGCAGCAAGTTGGATGTTTGAGCAAAGCTAATCAAGAAGTTTCTTTAAGTCACTGCTCACAAAAACAACCCTCAAGTCACTGTTCTCGCGACCAGGAGTCAAAGGAATCAACAATCTTCTGGCCAACGATCTAGGGCACGGGACCTGCTACTAGAAGAGTTATTTCAAAAGATGAACTAGTTAGAGGAACGTAATCGAGCTCCAAACGATCGAGCTTGTTACAAAGGAAGGTTGTCATTCTCCAAAAAGATTGAGGCACAGCCCCTTCCTCTCAAGCTTAAAATCCCCGCGATTCCACTGTGTAATGGGGACACTGATCCCTATGACCATCTAGACATTCAATGTTTAGATGGACTTGCAAACGGTTGATCCTCTAGTTAAATATCAAGTTTTCCTAGCTATTCTAGGGGGTGTACCTCGGGCATGGTTCAGAAGCCTCCCGACTCGCTCGATATATAGTTAGGAAGAATGCCAACAAAAGTTCATCAGCCAGTACTAGGCATTAAAAAGGTACCTCGTGCTCCCCTGCCACCTCACGATGATCTTCCAACATAAGCATAAGTTATTGAAGGATTACATCGCCAGATTTAGACTCGAAGCCAATTCAATAGATAATCCTTCAGAGGAAACCATTTTGGCAATGATCTTTGCGGGACTTCATAAGAATGGAAAGCTATATAAAAGCTTGTAAAGTCCTTGGTTAGAGATCTAACTAAGTTCTATAAACGAGCTACTAAGCAGATAAAGTGGGAAGAGACTTTTGGCTCAAAAAGGCTTGATCAAAAGGGTGATAAGGATGGCTCCGTTTCAAATAAAAAGAGAAACGGTGAAGGCCAGAGCAATCCCTCCAATGATCAGACTATGAAGGAAGTAAGAATCGAGCGATCCCAGCACTTAGGCCACCGCGATACTTATACTATCCTGTCTGATGCTCAGGAAAGGATATACGCAGTAAAAAAGGATAGGAAGGACTTTAGGAGACTCGCACTTTTTAAAATTCCCTACAGACGGAAGAACAGAGAAGAGTTTTGTGCTTATCACAACGAAGTTGGGCATGGAACTTTGAATTGTCAAGCCTTCAGAGATGTAATCGAAGACTTGATCAAGAGAGGCCGCTTAAAGAGTACGTAGTGCAACCTGTAAGGCCGTAGACTCGGCAAGAGTATCCCGACCAAGGACAAGCCTCTACAATGAGAACCGTATTGTAATAACATTTAGAGGCTAGTGCATAAGTTTTCCTCTATTTTTGTTGAAAGTAGTCTTGGTTTGCCAATTGGCACGCTTTATAAGCAATCTCTTACTTGCATGTATATGATCTACTCTTCGTCATTAAGTACGTGAAGCCTTTTGAGCTCACATGTGGCTAGCTTTCTTAAGCAACATGTGTATTCAAGTTGCCAACTGTGACCTTTAGTCCAGTTGAGGCTTGGAGACGCTTAAAATAAACTCATTGCTAACTACAACTTCTGGTCCAGTTGAGGCATAGAGACACTCAAAATAAACTCATTGCCAACTGCAACCTCTGGTCTAGTTAAGTTATGGAGAAGCTTAAAATAAACTCATCCAGCAAAGCCTCGGGCTCACTGAGGCGCGGAGGCACTAAAGTAAACTTAACTTGAGCAACTGGATTACTATGGTATAGCTCACGAAGCGCAGCTCTCATGTGACCAAATGCTCGTAACTCACATGCGACTTACTCCTAGGCCCAGTTCTTGTGCGACATACGTACTACTCATCACAATGACACCTTGATGCCCAAGCTCATCGCTTATTAGGAAGCATGATCGATCAATTATATGAATATCTCATTTTACTGTGGTTTGCAAAAATTCATATTATCATCTGTGATATGCAAAATACTTAATGCAACATGCAAGAATCAATAAGAAAGATCTCATTCATTAAAAGTCTCAATGAGACAAATTTACATCATAAAGGGTCAAAATACAAGTAGAAAGTAGCAAAAGCCTATTTCTATTATATTTTGGAAAGAAGACTAGCTTCGTGGAGATGAACTCCAGCTAGCACCAACAGAAGGACCGGTAGGCACATCTGCTCCTTAATCTTCTTCTGGCTGCCCTCCTTGGTTCAGAGCTCCTTTTTAGCTCTCTGCTTAACACTAAGAATTCAAAAGAAGCCAACAGAAGTGGCTAGAAGAGTAAACCCCACGACATCGTCGTGAGGAAATAATTTAAGATCTATATAAGATCTTTCTAAATCCTTGAAAAAGGATTGCCCATAAAGGCTTCCTATGCAGCAAGTCATACACACCTCATCAGAAAGGCACATTAATAGAAATATGGGGGGCTTATCTACGGCACCTATCAATTCACTCAATAAAGAAGAAAGAGGAACTTCCCATGCTTTAAATAGACCGGTCAGGTCTCACCGAAGAGTCCAAAAGAACTCCCAACCACTCTCATTAAATGCCTTAAAAGGAAACGAGGTAGACTCATTAATGGTAGTGAGACACGTATAGCATGAGGTATGGCCTGGATCAGATGAAACGACAGACTGACCGAAGACTTCGACTGCACAATAATCCATGAAGCCCTTTGCTTGCAAAACTATAACTCCCAACTCGCAAAGTGAGTTGAGAGTTGGAGGGCTAATGTTATAGGCATTTTCTGGTACTGTGCAAGATGGGCTAGCAAAGGCCCTGTAGTAGATAAGTCAAAACAAGAAGAACCAAGCTCGCTAGGTTATTAGCTATACAAGCACAGAATAAGGTAGAAGCCCCAGCTCGCCAAGGGCTAAGAAACAAGCCTAAGCTCGTATAGCCAGTGACTTGTTATATGCGAGCTCGCATTGCCAAACGCGAGCTTGCGTGATTCGTCCTTGCTAATCAAAGACCAGCAGCAACCCAACTCTAGACAATCCCAATTCATGGATACAACACCTCACCTAGCTATGGGCTCGTTGAGGGAAACCTGAAGCGAAGGACCCTCTCAGACTTGATTCATGGGGCCAGCTTGTAAGAAGTAATATGTAAGGCCCATTCACAGAAAGCAAATCTTAAGAAGTCAGCCAATAGCCTGCAGAAGTCATTTTGCAGTAGTATAAGTTATCTTGTACATTTATTTTGATGTAACAAAAATAAAAATTATAAAATTATATTTGTATCCTCCCTAGCCTTTATAAATAAGAAGAGGGAGATCAATGTAAGGAAGGAGTTGAAGTAAATACTGTAATTTTATAGAAATTTCTCCAAATTAATAAAACACTACTGTAAACGTAAGGATTGATGCTGCCCGATTTTAGTCGAATCACGTTAAAAATCCCTTATGTGCTTGTTGTTCTTCCTCTTCATTTTTATTAGTTCAACCAGATTATAGTTTGAGTCCTTAAAACTCCTCTGATTGTCTGGATTTTGAATTGAATCGAAATCCACCGTCAATAGGACGTTTATCTTATTTGAGTTTTGGCCATTCAAATTAAAGATTATCGGTGGATTTATGAATTGTTATCATTTGATCCGTTCTGTATTTTAGACAAATCGTAATCAGATCATGAATGATCACGTAATCTTATTTGGATTCTCGCAACCAATAAGGATTAGCTCACATCAAATATGTACACGAGTTTGTTGATTTGTTTATGTTTCTTAAAGAAAGCCTTCACAAAAAATAAAATAAAATATCAAATGGTAAGAAAATTAGAAAAAGAATAACCCAACCGTGCGAGGATTTCTGTCCGTGCAAAAATTGACCCAAAGCACAGGTCCACGTTGCCTGCGCGTGGGTATGGATTCGAGCGAAAGTGCGACGGACACGCAAAATTTTGGACGGTGGATCCTACTCAAAGATCCTTCATTTGGCACCCACGCGCTACCAAAAAAGAGGGAAAGCTAAACAGGGGAAGGGAATTACAGAAGGATTATTTCATTTAATTTTCTCCATAAATTGTGCAATTCATTTTTACCTTTAGTAACGTACTACTGACATTGCAACCCCAAGTACGTGGTGAAATACATTTTTAGCTTTAATTCTCACAATCATAAAAAATATATCTTATAAAATCAAATTATAAGAAATTTTCTTTATTTTTTAAATCAAATGTCAACAATTTGTCTTTATTTTCATTGTAAAAAGTTATTTCTTTTTCAAAATTATACGTCAAATATTCTAATCTAATCTCATTGTTGTGTATAATTATAAAAGTAACTATCAATTTAATATTTATATATACAATTATACATTTTAGAGAAGTTAAATCTACTTGTTAGTATAATTTAATCTTAACTCAAATTATTCATTCAAGTTCTCCAATAATTCATACAAAAAAAAAACCAAAACATATTGAAAATAGGTAATAAAAAATAAAATTTATGATAGTCAAACTCTAAGTGTTGCAACATATATTTTGGATTGATATTATATGTTATAAAATAAAAATAAAATAATATTTTTTCCATATCAGGATAAGACAAAGCGAAACAAAATAAGAATTATAATTTTTGTTTCATCCCCAAAATTTAGAATAGATCAAACTTTTGTCTCATTCCCTTCCCTACAAGACAAAAAATCTCTCCATCTTATATCTCATGAAACAATCCTTGGAGATCCCTAAATTAAGAGCAAATGATCATCCCTAATTGTAATCTTAATAGTAAAGACCAATGTTATCATTTTGAATTGTTTGTTGAATATCAAAATTTAAATATTGGTGCAAATATAATGATTTTAATAATAGAAGTGGCATTATTATTAGGGATAAATGCAAATTATCCCTTCAATTTTAAATAATTTTATTTAATACTTATAACTATTAATTTTTATAATTATAAGATTTTTTCTCATAATTTTAGAAGGAATTCAAATTTTATATGATATCAATGCAAAGATAAAAGTATAAAAATCACAATCATAAACTTTCCTATTTATACTGAATAAATAAATTATATCAAAATGATCAAAATATCACTAAAAGAGAAAATTGAAAAATAATAGACAAGTTAAATTGCTCTCAAATTAATTTAACTTATAAAACCTTTATATTATGTTTTGTTTTTTTTATAAAATTTTTTGTTAAACCAAATATGTTTATTGTCTCAAATGGCTCATAAAGTAGATATTGAATATTAAGTGTAATTATCTTAAAATTAATAAAATTAATATTTATGAATATTAAATATAATTATATAAAATTAAAAGAAATAATTTATATTTTTTTCTCATTGTCGGAGAAACCGCGTCACAAAACGGCATGAACGTTGTTAGCAAAGGCACATCTCCACCCACCACAACAAGCACACACCATTTCATCATCATAACACGCGATCCCTTCTCACCAAACTCTCTTTCTCAAACCCAACCTTATATTATAAAATATTAATCAATACTATGTGATTTCCATCCATACTTTATTACTTTGTTATACTAATTAATACCATCATTCATCATTAAGCTACATTGCCTCCTCCTTCTTAGAAAAAATAATGCATATAGTCAATTCTTTCATCATTATATTTAGTGACACAAACATACAGTAGACGTGTTTGGGTAAATCCTCCAGTGTTCTTTTTAATCACCCCAACCCCCTTTGTTCCCATTATTATTATTAGAAAAATGAAATTATATCTGTATAAAATATGAGTATGTAATAGAATATAATATAATGTGTTCATTAATTTTAAACTTTTATACGCGGCCAAATATGGAATCTATGGATAGCTTGGATAAGAAATTATTAACATCCAAGTTAGTTTTTAGACAAAAGTTAGGTATATTATGGACAAAAAAGCTATACATCAAATTATATAGCCTGCTATTTAAGGATACTCTTTATTGTAAGATTTAAATAATCATTGAATTTCATATCAAGCATCAAAATCCTGTCTTTTCAAACATTTAGCTCGTTGGGAATGGTTAAAAAAAAAAAAGATTTCACCTTATCTTCAAATGGATTTCATTTTAAAAGGTATTTAGATTAAAATTAAAAAAATCTAATTTATTTCGAGTCCTTTTGTTTGAGAGCAAAATATTTTTTTGAGAATCGTTTTCTTAATTTTTTATGTTTGAAACTAATAAGAAAGTTGATCAATAGAAAATAATAATGTATTTGAGAAAAAGTGATTTTCTCTTCTAATTAAAAGAAACCATTTTCCTAAATTGATTTAGGAGTCGTTTAGTTCATACAGAAAATAAGTTTTTGCAAAAAATTAAACTTATTAGAAAATAAATTTCTATGTAAACTTTTCGAAAAGTACTGAAAATTATTTAGTTGACATTAAAGAAGTATAACTTTTTAAAAAGTAAATTTCTATATAATGTTTATTTCAACTATAAAGTTCACAAAGCGTAATATTAAAATGATTAAAATATCCTACATAAAAATTATGCTATTTTATTAAGATATGATAAGTTTTTAAAAGAGAACTATTATCATTATTTAAATTTTATATTTTTATTTCATTAAAAGTGCAAGAAGTAAAACTTACATAAAGGGCTGGATAAGCGAACTTTCCATGTTTTGTGGAAATTAAAATTTCTTAAAAAGTATAACTTCTCCCATTTTTTAAATTAGTGGTCAATCAAACAACTTAAACATTTTCTACTTTTCAAAAAGTTATACTTCTTATAGAACTTTATATAAACCAAATGACATCTTACATTACATAATCTCAATCCCTCCTTTTTTTTATTTCCCATCATTCTCTCTCTAACCCTTCTTTTTCTCCTATCTTTCTCTCTCTATGCTCCTTTTGCTTCTCACCTCCTTGATTCTCTCTCATCCTTTTCATCCCTCCATCTCTTATTTATTTTTCTCTCTTATCTCTTTTGTGCCCCTCTACTACTCCCTCTTTATAATTCCTTTCTTATCTCACTATTTGTCTCTCTCATATCTCTCATCTTTTTCCATCATTTCATTCCTATAAGCATTGATATTAAATAATTATATTAAAAATTATATTTAAAAAGTTTTTAAACAATTAAGAGAGTTGTCAAATATAATTAATAATTTTAGTTAGAGTCAATTGAATATGTGTTAACCTAATGAGGAAATATTGATAAAAATGAAAAAAAAAAAAAGGATTTGAATATTTTTCTAATTTGAATGTTATTTTTATGGGACAGACTGTGGTGCATGAGTAAGAAACTGGCGTAAATTTGCAGCAACCATCCAATGACCCAGATTTGCTATTTCCACATGATGTAGGCAATGCAACCTGTTGGTTGCTATTTATATTTTTGCCCCCAAACTTTCCTTATTTGCTTGGGTTGTACATAGGTGAATTGGGCCGGATCCAGCCCACAACCAAATCCAACCATCAGACTTCTCTCTCACGCTCATCAGACCTCACTCGGTCACCTGCTCGAGATCGAGATCCGAGCTCTCCTGCTCGTCCGGTTCCAGCTCCGATCGAATCTCCTGCTTCGATTGAGATGGAGCTCTCTTGCCCAGATCCATCGCTCACCTCTCCTGCTCGTCCGAGGTGGAGCTCCGATCGAATCTCCTGCTCGTCCGGTTCGATTCATCTGGGTAAGGCTCCGAAGAGGATTTCCTGGTATTAACCCTTCTTTCTTCACAATCAGATTCGCTTATCAGATCTGGTTTTGAGTAAACTAAATGTTGCTTCAGTTTCAGTGAATATTTCTGCTGTATCAGAACTGCGATTCTTCATTTTTTTTTTTTCCAAAATGATTATCTTCGGTCCTGTAACTCCTGGTCAAGTGCGTAATCCAGCTTCATCTGCTGCTAGATCTTACAATTCACATGTGCATTTAAACGGTAGTTACCAAGTAGTTCTTTATGCAAAATGAACCGTAACTGTGGATTCTCAACTTAGCTTGTTTTTTTAATGTCTAATTTATTAGTTATTAGTTGGCATTGTTTGTTGTAGAATGACCAGCGTATCTGTTTTCTCCATGTTTCGTTCTTGCTTGGGATCGTTCCAGTCGTTGTGGCATGGATATATTCTGAGTTTTTGGAATATCGCAAAAATTCATTTTTTAACAAAGTGTGAGTTACTGAGTTTCATTGCTGCTTCCTTCTTTATTTATTTATTTATTTTGGTACATAAGAGAGTTGCTATGTTTAGTGAGACTTAAGAAAGTACTTGGCTTCAATTCAATGAAAAGATGTATATTTTACTGTATGTGGCTTTTCAACCATCAGTATATTATGCATTTTATGTTTGGTAATTGATTTCCATTTTCTGGAGCAGTTCATAATTGAATTTATCATATAATGAAATTGTGCTTAATTAGAAGTAGCATTACATTAAACTGTTTGGAATTTCCTCTGCTTTCATTACTAACTGTCTCTTTGAAAAGAAAAATCTTGTGGACAGTCATCTTATTGTTGTTGTTGTTGTTTTTATTATTATTATTATTATTATTATTAAAGAGGAAAAAAGTTAAGAACTCGTCACCAACATTCTCATGGAAGTTATTGATTTGACTGTTAGGCTTTCAGATATCAATTTGGTTGAAATGGTCAATGATATTGTTAAAGAAGAAGATAGAGCAATTCTTTTAGAGGGTGGAGCTCTACAACCAGCCTCCCCAAATGCTCGAAGCTTAAGTGCCTCGTCACCAATTATCCGGTCTGTTAGAGATTGTGTTCTGGTTGTTAGTTTCTTATATCATGGATCATTGCTTTAAGGACTACATAAATTGAATCTGTAAGGGATGAAATTGAAAAGCCAAATTGAATAAGGACTAAATTAACATTAACCACATCTATCAGGTACTAAAATGGTAGTTTACCCTATTTATTAATTAGCTATTTGCATGTGTGTCTGCTATTAAAAGAAATTAGCTCCATAGTTTCTTTCATGAGACCTTCATCTTGTAATAAGCTCATTGTTCTTGCTCTCTTCATCATCTAAATTTGATTTAATTTCTGGTTGTCTGTAGGAGATATTGAGCTACTCAAATATCTACTCTCCAGAGGTGTTGATATTGATTTAGAAAGTGATGCTGGTACTCTGTTAGTTTGGGCTGCTGTTGTTCTATTAGAACATCATGCGAATGTAAGTTTACATTAATTACTGATCATTTGTGTTATTTTCTATTAATCTAGTATATTGGCAGTTCTGATGCCAATTGATGTCCTAAGATATTCCTAGCTTCTAAGGGTTGTTGGAACCTTATTTATATGAAACTATTTAGTTTAGTTGGATATTGGAAGTATCATGCAGTGTTAGCATCTTTTGTAACATTTTTTAAGCATTTTTTTCTTGGGCCCTTTGTACTGCTGTAGATTTTGTCATTTGATCACACATTTCTGCTTGACCAGTGGAGTCAGTGTCCTCTTTTTTTTTTAGGCAATTTGCCTTGATTCAATTACTTAAGTGGTTCATGGGTTTGATTGTGTGCTTATGCTAACCAATGCCTCTGGCGGAGAATTTAAGATAGTAAAATTCCTATTGAATTTAGCATAATGAATTCCTCTATTTCACTGGAATTGTTAGGTATGAACAGAAGCCACATGGTATAATATTCAAAGGGTGTATCATCTGAAGTCCATTTTCACTATATGAGAAAATGTCTTAGTGTGTTTATTCTGCATTTTAGAACATAGTTTACAATTATGCTTATTTTTTTTAGCATAACATGCTGATATTATGGTATGATTTGATAAATAATCTTTCACAAGTCTTCCTCAGATTGAGTGTAAGTTTTCCCCCTTTTTTCTCAAATTATAGGATAACACTATTTTGACAGGGTAACTAGTATAATGTTTTTTCCCTTCACTTATTGATGCTATTTTGCAGCCTAATGCTGAAACTGATGATGGCATTACCCCACTTTTATCATCTGTGGCAGCTGGTTCTCTAGCATGCTTGGAGCTGTTAGTTCAGGTTCTACATCTTCTCTAAACTTCTGCTATTTTAATGGCTTGTAAATGATATATATATTTTATTGTTTTAGCTCCTTAAATGTTTTATTCTATGTTTCATATGTATTTGCAACTTGTTACATGGCTTTATTTTTTGAAAAGAAACTTGTTCAAAGAATCTGGTTTAGGACAATTAAAGTTTAGTAGTTTTCTGTGCTTGTATATGTCAATAGGTTGTGGTTATTTGTGTTGTTAAGGATCTTAAGATGCTTTTTCGCCCATTCATATATTTCTTTTAATGCCTCACTTGTGTCCTAATATTTGGATTTTCATACATACAGGCAGGTGCCAAGGTAACTGTTAGTGTTGGTGGCGCAACTCCTTTGCACATTGCAGCAGATAATGGAAGCCTTGAACTTGTATATTGTTTATTGAAAGCTGGAGCTGATCCTGATATCTCTGATGAGGTAAGACAGATACTGGTGCCGTAGTTTGATTTTCTCCATTTGGCCTTTCCCCTTCTACTGTCAAGAGTGTAGGTTTTCCAATATTTCAGGATTGTTCATGTCTCATTATTCGTTCATGTATTTTTGCTTGTAACATGCGTTGCTTGTGTTGTGGTGAATGAAAGTTGTTGAAACCATTGCATTCATGTGATTGTTATATGGTCTCTCTGAAATATGATATGTGAGATCGTTTGAATCATAGGATGATTTGAAGCCAATAATGGTTGCAGCTGCAAGAGGAAATCGTGGAGCTGTTGAGCTACTGTTCCCTTTGACATCTAAAGTTGATACCATTTCTACTTGGAGTACAGATGGAATAGTAAAGTATATGCAATCTGAGACTAAAAAACAACAGGTACTGATATCCTGCATTTTTCTTCGTGTCCAGAGGGACTGAACTAAGCTATTTTGCTTCTCATCTTGAGGTTTATCTCTCTGATTTTAGCGAATCTTTCCAAGTGTGAATGCCAATATAAATAGAAGATTAAAATGAACAAACAATTATTATTTAACTAAGGCCTCTGTGCCTCCCCTGAAAAATAATGGCACATACATTGTCTTCAAACCCACCTTCTTAGATTGATTCTAATACTTGATGTCAAGCTTCCAAAACTGACAAGAAGTTCTTGCTGTTGCTATTTTGCATTCTGTCTGACAAAGACCTCTAGTATGTATTTAGGGCAAAATTTGTAGAATGAAATCAGCCCAAGGGTAATGCATTGCCACAGCAAAATCTCCTTGAAGTGTATTTTCTTTTGTATTTGAATAAATTCTATCAAATAGTTTATTTCTTCTTTTATTTGATTTTAATGCTTCTTGAGGTTTTGCTGGTGATATACCTGCCTCAGTCTCTCTATCTTCCACTTCAAAGCCTCTTGACGAGCTGCATAGCTATAAAAAAAAATAAAAGAACACAGGAAACTTTGTATACTTAAACACAGGATCTAATCAAATAATATTAGTGAATCAGTCAGATCATTTTAAATCAAATTATATTAAATATATAATAAATGGCAAGATAAGTGAGTTTGATAAAATCTTCAAATCATATTTTATGAAAATCTATAATGAATGAAAGTTTACAAAACTAGGTAAGTGAGGCTAATATTACTCTTATAAAAACCATGTGTATGGAACTTGGTTGAGCACAATATTCTTAACTACATGAGACAGTGCATATGATAAGACAGGGATTTAATTTGCATTTCTTGTGTTTTTCTGATATATTTTATGTGTAGGTTGCGAACCTGAGGCAACGATTCTTTCATTTTGCTCTGGGTGGCCTTGCAGAAGATTGGCGGGGAATGGTTCCTGCAGGGTTTTCTTTTAGCTCTCAGCAAATCTGGAAAGTCATTAAAGAGAACAAGGACCTGGACCGACCTTCTCACAAGGTGACTCAGTGAATGCTGTGATGCATTGCTTCTGTTTACATGTGTATTAATTTATTAATCATCCATAATCTGCTTACCTATAGGTCATGATTGCTACTGTACGAAGTGAAGAAATTGCCAATGAAAAATACACTGCTGTTGTTGCAAATGAGGTATCAATATCTGTTTTGGTATAGTCTTCCAATCATGGATATTTTGACAGTCTTGATTATTGACATCAGGGAAATTGCTTTACACTCAGGACTGGCATCGATTGGAAGAGGCTGTGCAATCTGGGCCAATATCTGAATTTGGCAAAAAGCTCAGCTTGATCCTTGGGACATGTCTGTCAGAGTGAGTGTAGTTCATTTTATATGATAGCTCACCTATTAGTGAGCAATATATAACACATCTAGAATTCTGCTTTCAAAGTTGGATGCCATGCGTGAGAGGAGTGCTGCTAGTGCTTCAATGGCATCTCTAGTCTTGAGTTTGATAGTTCAAGTGGTGAATAAGGATGGGGCATTGTGGATTCACTGCATGCATGGAATTTTATTGGAAGGCCATGTTCAGCTATTTGTTACTTATTGTCTGTATCCATGTTGCATGTGGTTGAAGCATCATAAAAGATTGACTGATGTGATTTAAGCTATATTGAATTGTTGTATCTCCTCCTAAACTAGTTATGATAGGGAAGCCACTTATTTTGATGGTGTCAGAACTGCAAAACAAAAACGGCTTCAAGAAAAATTATTGCAAGTAATTATCCTTAATTTGATTCTTGATGATAATTGAAAGAGAAACAAATTTGGTTGATTATTAGAGAAGGTTAACTTCTTAAGATATAAGGAGTACTGGCTTCATTTTTTCCCTCATTTCTGTTGGAGATATTTAATAATTTGCATAATGTCTTTTGAATCTTTTAGCTTGAGCAACCAGCATTCCAATCTGCACTGGGACACATAAGGCCTGGAATTCTGGATAAGTTCAAGGAACAATTTGACAAGGCTTTGAATGCAGAGGAAGGGTTTTCTGCTGCTGCTAATAATTGCACTACGTCTTTCATGTCTCAGTTTGATGAAGAAAGTGCAGGTAATTTTGTTAAACAAGAACAAATTAATGTTGAAGGCCCAAACTTGTGATGAATAATTAAACGGAAGAGAGGGCCTCAGAGAGGCAGAAAAAACATGATGTGGCTGTGTTCAGTATTTGATTGCAAACCTTTGTTCATTCCAAATATTTATTATCAAAACTTGGTTGTATTATTATGGTTGTTCTTGCTTGCAAGTATGAATTTTGAACGTTTATCCTTGCAGTATTTTGATATCACTAAAGCCCACATCGCCAATTTCACCCTTGGCTAATGTTCTATTTTGTTCTGCAGAATCATGATCATTCCCCATCTACTAGCCAAGCAGTTGCTCATTTTAGAGATGCTGGCAGTGAAGACTCCGATCAAGCACAGAAGCAGCTGAGAACGTGAGGGAATCGTGCAGCCTTTTTATAGCCTCCAATTTCATCTGTAGATTCTCTTTCACTTCCTCCTGATGGGAGATATCCCTTGGGATTATTGTACATCCTCTACCGTTGGATTCTGGAAACCCACCCTCATTACCCTCTCATTAGGGCCGTTTTAGAACTATAAACATTAGACTCGACTATTTGTGGAAATGTTGTCTTCGTTTGTATCATCCATATTACATGTGAAGTGTTATTCAGCTTTTGAGATGGCAATTTTATGATAATATGTTGTTTTATTTTTCCCACTTCTTTGTTACATATAAATAGAGCTTCAAATTATTCATAATTAATTTGGTAAGAATAATTCCTTCTATAGCAAATTGTTATAAAACTAAACAGATGACAGAAGGCATGTAGAAAGTATCTACTTTATGTCCAAAATTACACTCTATATGTAACCACATATATTAGGCACTATGGTAGTTTAAAGAATACTCAAAAAGTAAAATTCAAAGGAGTCATTGACAGATCAAAATATAATCAGCATCAGCTATTGCAGTGAACTGATATAATTTTACTGTTTATACAATTTGTTGGCTATATGTTATTTTATAAGCATGCCTAGTAAGAAAAAACTCCACTGACTTCTGCCATTTTGGATTTTAGAACCTGAGAGCCTTCAAGCCTTTTCCAGAAAACCCCAAAGCAAATGTTAATGTTCAAATCTGTTGAATAAATCCAATTAATGTTCAAGCTATACAACTTTGGATTTTGACAAGAAGTTTCAGACGCTGTAACATTCATTCATATTAATCATTCTTTGAACATTTTGGTAGACATTCTTGTCGATTAGTATAGATGACGACAATGCTGTAAGAACCTTCCTTTAGGCATAATCATTTATTTCATTGCCAGTTTTCTGAAACAAAGGAATGATTTTTGTCTCCTCTTGGGTATATTGATCAGCGGATAGCTCTCAAAAGGCTCATAGATATAAGTATGTGAGCAAAATTATTGATATAATAATTAATTTTTCAGAATAAAAATAATAAATATATGAACATATTAATACTATAACCTTGTTATAGCAGCAAATTAGTTATTATGTCATCAATTATATTAACAAGTTAAATAATAAATTAATAAAAGAATTTAAATAGTTCTAATTAAATATATGAAAGACTAATGGGAAGAATGAATTGATATTACAAAATCGGTTAAATTATAGCTTTTCTTCAACAGAATGCAGGCATCAATAAATGTTTCACAAATAATACTGAACATGACCTGTAAAGTAGTTAGTTGATTGTTTGTCTTTTTTTAACTAGAAATATCTGAATATAATCATTCTCATCTCAAATCCCGAGAAATAACAGCTCCAAGATTCCAAAATAATGATAGTCCCATCTCTAATTTCATGCCCAGAACAATGTATTACTTTGGCAGGGCAAAAAATTCCTACAAGGTCGGAGCCAAATGAAAAACAAATAAGAAAACAAGGGCCAACTGGCTTGCTAGGATTTTTCAAACTACACTACCCAATTAATCTGAACTTGACAAAAAAATTGCCTTAAATATCCATCAAGAGTGAGGTTGCCACCTTGAGGCAAATGTTTCAGCCACCAGCAGAGGGAAAGCTATAGTTGCATCACGGTGTCCCAGGTTCAATGAAATAAAATTACAATTAAGGAATACAATACCAAACAGATACATGTTAGTAATCCAACTTTTCTGATCTTACTCTCTTAACAATATTTTCAAACTGAGTCTCTTTTTTTTTTTTCTTTTTAATTTTAAAGCAACTGCAACAGAATACTAGCATGTATTATTATGACCTGTGACATTACATGAAGCCATAATTGGGCCAGCAAATAAAGCAATCTAGCTTGTTTAACTTGGCAAACAAAAAGTCATGAATGACCTGTCTCTGTCTTTTGATGAAAAATAACTTCCTCTGTAATTCCATTAAAAAGAACCACATATATGAGACAGGACATGGAAATTATGGGGTTGCTTAGAAGTGTTTTCAAGTGTTTTTGTTTTATTATTTTTAAAAACAGTTTTTTAAAAATAATTTCTAAAAATTATTTTTTAAGAACAAAAAAATAAAAAACTTGTTTGGATGTAAATTTTAAAAACAAGTGTTTTCTTTATTTTTTAAGATGAAAAAAACATATTTAATATTATTTATAACTTTGTCATTAATGAAAATAGGTTTTCTTCTTATTTTTGAAAAAAATATGAAAACAGCTATATAC